>CAUYRH010074030.1:0-33943 GCA_963574655.1 Perodicticus potto
TGCGCAATCTTTGCCAGTCGCCGCAGCTATGGCTGGAGGGGAGGGGGCTCCCGCCGGTCTGACCTGCGACTTTTTCCCCAGCTGGAGTGCTCGGGGGCCCTCTATGCCACCTTCCACAGCTCAAAGTGTCTTTTCCACACCACAGGATCCCAGTCCCCCTGCGCAGTCAGACCTCACCAGGATTCTGTCACTGAGATAGCACAGATAGAACACCTATTCCCAATGATCTGGGGAAATGACGCTCGCCATTTTGGGCATTCTCGTATGTTTGTATCTGCCTCACGTCTGAGACATGCGGGTCTCTGTGGGACCTAGCAGCGCGCCTTTCTGGTCGTCAAACTCTGAGATCCACGTTTCAGTAGAATTTTTTTCCCAATTAGGTTTTGTGAGTTGTGACCTGCTGTCCTCCCTGTGGGAGGGACCGGCTGCCCCTCCGCCCTGCAGGGGTAACAGTTTACAGCAGTTTCCATGGTTATGAACTATATTTCAAACCCAACAATTCACCAAATCGCTGTGCGTCACCAAGTGCCCATCCACTCCGACAATTCACACGGCGAAAGGTCCAGTACTCCCTCCCTCTCACCTGCTGACTGGGGAGTGATGAACTACGGGACCGTCACCGTCACCATCTTCCCTTCTCCTGATTATTATGAATTTTTTGTTTTGTTTTGTTTTTTTGTTTTATGGCTTCAGCTTGACCAGTAACCAAAATGCTGAAAAGTTTGAGTCTACATGTAAGGAATAAGTTGGGGTAAGGAAAAAACATGCAGGTCAATAGTTTATTATTATTTTTTACTTTTGTAAAATTTTATTTTTATGTTGCAAATTATTTTTTATTAAATCATAACTGTGTACATTAATGAATTTATGGGGTACAATGTGCTGATTTTATATACAATTTGGAATGCTTACATCAAAATGGTTAAAATAGCCTTCACCTCGCTTGCTTATTTGTTGTGTTAAGACATTTACACTCTACTCTTAATCGTTTTGACATGTACCCTTGCATTGTGCACAATAGGTGAAGTCCCACCAATTACCCTCCCTCCTCTGGGCCTTCTCCCTACCCTTTCCTTTCCCTCCTCTTCCCTCCTTCATTTAGGACTATAGTTGTGTTATATCATTTGTATGATAGTGTAAGTGATTGTATATTGGTTTCATAATAGTACTGAATACATTGGATAATTTTTCTTCCATTCTGTTCCAATATGTTCCAGCTCCATCCAGGTAAGCATAAAAATATGTATCATTTTTATGGCTGCATAATATTCCATGGTATACATATACCACAATTTGTTCATCCATTCATGGGTTGATGGGCATTTGGGCTGCTTCCATGACTTAGCAAATATTCTGGTGCAAATATCTTTGTTGTAAAATGGTTTTTGGTCATCTCGATATATACCTAGTTCAGGACTTGCAGGATTGAACAGCAGGTCTACTTTAGTTCCCTAGGTGTTCCCCGCACTTCTTCCCAAAAGGGATGTATTAGCTTGCATTCTCACTAGCAGTGCAGAAAATGTTCCCTTCTCTCCACATCCATGCCAACAACTGTAGTTTTGGGATTTTGTGATGTGGGCTAATCTTACTGGAGTTAGATGATATCTCAAAGTAGTTTTGATTTGCATTTCTCTGATGATTAAGGATGATGAGCATTTTTTCATGTGTTTGTAGGCCATGCGCTTGTCTTCTTCAGAGAAGCTTCTGTTTGAGTTGTCTTACCCACAATGAAATGGGAACTCTTGCTCTTTTCTTATTGATTAGTTTGAGTTCTCTTGGATAACCTGCAAATATCTTCTCCCATTCTGAGGACTGTCTGCCTGCTTTACTTCCTGTGTTCTTGGCCATGCAGAAGCTTTGTAGTTTGATCAGATCCTAGTAATATATTTTTGGTGTTGCTTCAATTGCCTTGGGGGTCCTCCTCAGAAAATATTCTCCCAGGCCAATTTCTTCAAGTGTTTTCCCTGCACTCTCTCCCAGTATATTTATAGTTTCATGTATTAAGTTTAAATCTTTTATCCAGTGAGAATCAACTTTTGTTACTGACTAAAGGTGAGGGTTCAGTTTCAGTCTTCCACAGGTTGCCATCCAGTTCGCCCAGCACCATTTGTTAAATAGGGAGTCTTTCCCCCAACGAATGCTTTTGATAGGCTTATCAAAGATCAAATGATGATAAGTGGTTGGGTTCATCTCTTGGTTCTCTATTCTATTCTATATATTTACCTCTCTATTTTTGTGACAGTACCATGCTGTTTTGATTGCTATAGATTTATAGTGTTGCCTGAAATCTGGTAGCGTGATTCCTCCTACTTGTTTTTATTTCTGAATAATGTCTTGGCTATTTGAGTTTTTTTCTGATTCCATATAAAACTAAGTACTATTTTTTCCAGATGTTTAAAGTATGACAATGGTGCTCTAATAGGTATTTCACTAAATTTTTATATTGCTTTGGGTGCTATGGACATTTTAACAATGTTGATTCTTCCCAGCCATGAGCATGGGATGTTTTTCCATTTGTTAACATCTTCAACTATTTATTTTCTCAGAGTTTCATAGTTCTCTTTATAGAGATATTTTACATCCTTCGTTAGGTAATTTCCCAGATATTTCATCTTCTTTGGCATTAGTGTAAAAGGAATAAAATCCTTGACCATTTTTTCAGCTTGACTATTATTGGTATATATAAAAGATACTGATTTGTGAGTATTGATTTTGTATCCTGAGAGGCTGCTGTATTTCTTGATCACTTCTAAGAGTTTTTAAGTTGAGTCCCTGGGGTTTTCCAGGTGTAAGATCATATCATCCACCAAGAGTGAGAGTTTGATCTCCTCTGACCTCATCTGTATACCCTTGATTGCCTTTTCTTGACTGATTGTAATGTCTAAGACTTCCATTACTATGTTGAATAGCAGTGGAGAAAATGGACATCCTTGCCTAGTTCCTGATCTGAGTGGAAATGTTTTCAATTTTATCCCATTCAATGTGATATTGGCTGTGCGTTTGCTGTAGGTGGCCTCTATCAGTTTAATAAATGACCCATCTAAGCCTATTTTCTTCAGTGTTCTGATCATGAAATGATGGTGGATATTATCAAAAGCCTTTTCTGCATCAATTGAGATAATTCATATGTTCTTTGTTTTTTATTTTATTTATGTGATGTATTATATTTATAGATTTATGTACATTGAACCAACCTTGTAAACCTGGTATAAAACCACTTCGTCATGGTGTATAACTTTTTTGATGTGTTGTTGAATTCTGTTTGTTAGGATCTTATTGACTATTTTGCATCAATATTCATTAATAATATTGGTCTATAATTTTCTTTCCTTGTTGGGTCCTTTCCTGGTTTGGGGATGATATTTGCTTCTTAGAATGTGCTTAGTATTCTTTCTTTTTCTATGTTTTGGAAAAGGTTATGTAATACAGGTACTAGTTCCTCTTTAAAGGTTTGGCAGAATTCTGAGGTGAATCCAACTGGTCCCAGACTTTTCATTTTGGGGGGATTTCATATAGTTCATGCTATTTTAGCACTTGATATAGGTCTATTCAAAGTTTCCAATTCTTTCTGGCTGAGTCTAGGAAGGTAGCATGTTTCCAGGTATTGGTCCATTTCCTCCAGATTTTCATATTTCTGAGAATAGAGTTTTTTGGTAGTAATCATAAGGGATTTTTTTAAATTTCCCAGATGTCTGTTCTTATTTCTCCTTTATCATTTCTGGTTGACGATATTAGGGATTTTACTATTCTGTTTCTGGTTAGGTTAGCCAAAGTTTTATTAATTTTGTTAATCTTTTCAAAAAAGCAATTTTTCAATTCATTGATCTTCGGAATGATTCTTTTGTTTTCAATTTCATTTAATTCTGCTCTAATTTTGGTTATTTCTTTTCTTCTGCTGGGTTTGGAGTTGGAATGTTCTTCCTTTTCCAGTTGCTTGAGATGATCCATTAATTTGTTACCTTCCTCTCTTTCTGTTCCATTGATGATGGCTTCCAATGCTATAAATTTCCCTCTTAGGACTGTCTTTGCAGTATCCCATAGGTTTTGACAATTTGTGTCTTCATTATCATTTTGTTCCAAAAATTTGGTGATTTCCTTCTCAATCTCATCTTTGACCCAGCTATCATTCAGCATAAGGTTATTTAGTTTCTATGACTTTGTTTAAATATGAAGATTCCTGTTGCTGTTGAGTTCAACTTTTATTCCATGATGGTCCAAGAAGATACAAGGAATAATTTCTATTCTTTTAAATTTTCTGAGTTAGACTTGTGACATAAGATGTGATCCATTTTGGAGGATGATCCATGGGCCAATGAGAAGAATGTGTATTCAGTTTTATTAGGATTAAATATCCTGTAGATCTCTTTTAAGTCCATTTATTCTAAGGTCAAGTTTAAGTCTATTATTTCTTTCTTCTTGGAGGATCTACCCCAAACTGCCAGAGGGGTGTTAAGATCTCAAATTATTATATTGCAGGAAGATATGAAATTTTTCATATCTGTTAACATTTGCTTTATAAGTTGAGGAGCATTCTGGCAGGGTGCATAAATGTTAATTATCGAAATTTCTTCATGTTGAGTGTTTCCTTTGACAAACATATAATGTCCATCATTATCTTCATTATCTTTATTGGTTTGAAACCCATTTTATCTGCAAATAAAATTACAACCCCTGATTTTTTCTTATCTCCATTTGCCTGTATTATAGATGTCCATCCCTACACCCTGAGTCTTCTTTTATCCTTTAAGGCAAGACAAATCTCTTATGCAACAGATATCTGGCCTGAATTTTTGTATCAAGTCAGCCAATCTATGCCTCTTTAAGGGACAATTAAAGCCATTAACATTAATTGAGAGAATTGATAAGCATGGCAGTGTTTTGGGTATCACATTTTTCAAATGTCTGGTGGATATTTTTAATCCTTTCACCATTGTGGATGTTAGGTTTTGTTCAGGGCTTTCTGAGTGAGTTTACATTGATGGTAGACCATTGAACTGATCATCAGGAAGGATAGGTCTGAGAATATCCTGGAGAGCTGGTTTAGTTACAACAAATTTCTTCAACATGTATAAGTCAGTAAAGTATTTGATTTCTCCATCACAAATGGAACTCAGTTTAGCTGGATATAGGATGCTGGGCTGAACGTTGTTTTGTTTTAGGAGCTTGAAGTTCGATGACCATCCTCTTCTAGCTTGAAAGGTTTTGGATGAGAGATCTGCAGTCATTTAAATATTAATCCCTTTGTAGGTTATATTTTTCTTACATCTGGCTGCTTGCAGAATTTTCTCCTTCATATTAACTTTGGCAAAGTTAATTATAATGTATCTAGGAGATACTTTATTTGGATTGAGTCATGATGGGGTTCTGAAAAAGTCCACTGTCTGCATTTCTGTATCTCTTATCATGCTTGAGAAATTCTCCTACATAATATTTTTCAGTAGAGCATCTTTACCTTTAGGACCATCCTCTTCTTCTTCAGGAATTCCTTTTTTTTTAATGTAGCGACAGAGTCTCACTTTGTCGCCCTCGGTAGAGTGCCATGGCTTCACACAGCTCATAGCAACCTCCAGCTGCTGGGATTAGGTAAAGCTCTTGCCTCAGCCTCCCGAGTAGCTGGGACTACAGGCACTCGCCACAACACCTGGCTATTTTTTTGTTTTGCATTTCGGCCGAGGCCAGGTTTGAACCCGCCACCTTTGGTATATGGGGCTGGTGCCCTACTCCATGAGCCACAGGCACCACTCACCTTCAGGAATTCCTATAAGATGAATGTTTGATCTTTTGGTGTGGTCCCACAGCTCTCTCAGGAAATGATCAGTTTTTGCCCTCCATGTCTTTGCCTCTTTGAGTGTTTGAGAACATTCAAAAGCTTTGTCTTCAATTTCAGCAATCCTTTCTTCTGCCTTTTCAATTCCATTACTGAGAGACTGTACTGTACTTTGGAGCTCCTCAAATAGCTTTTTCAATTCCTTGAGCTCTGCTATCTCTTTTCTCATTGTGTCCATATCCTTAGAGATTTTGTCTTTTTAATTCATTGATTTCATGAGACAACTTTTGCACAAGTCTTTGGATTTCAATTTCCATCTTTTCCTCTGTTCTATTAATTTTATTAGCCATCGTTATTCTGAACTCTATTTCTGACATTTCAGCCATTTGTTTATGTGTAGCATCTTCTTTTGAATCTTCTTTGTCATTCCTTGGAGGAGTTGATCTACTCTGACTATTCATGTTGCCAATTTTTTTCTGCTGATTCCATCCCATGATTATTTTTCACAGTTTGGCTAGTGAAGCTGGTAGGTTGAGATTGGATTGAGTGCTCCAGGAGTTGTTATCAAGGAGCTTGGACTGGTGATGGTGGCTTTTCCCCTACAGCTTTACAAAGGCCCCTAACAGTCCTGCAGCCAGAGACTCTGAGGAACTGATTGGTGTGATAGGGCTAGGTGGCTCTGTCTTGTATTCAGCCAGCCTCTATCCAATCCTAGTGAGTCAGCAGATTTGGGCTGAAATCTCAACTGGGGAGAGATACAAACAACTAAGACACTCCGCCTCCCACCACTGACAAATGGAAGAGGAAAATCAGTCCCTTCCACTACAACACAACCAGGGTTCAAACTTGGAAGGTCCCCAGGTGGCTGGCCCAGGTCAAGAGTTCCAAACCAATTGTCCCAGGCAGCACAATCACTGCTCAACAAGAGTTCAGAAGGTTTCCAGCAACCAAACAGCAGGGGTCCACTGGCAGTTCAAGTATGACTCCCTCTGATGCACAAGGGAGTCAGGAAGGCCTGCCCAGCAAAAGAGTTAGTCCAGGGGATTGGTGCCTCCTTCTCTGTCTTACACACAGACACACTCTGTCACTGGTAACCCCACGGGACTGTGACTCAGTCCCCTCCAATAAGCAAATGTGCCAGGGATATGTGCCTGCCCAAGTCAAAGGGGAGTCAGTGCCTCCTCAGCTGGGCCACTGTACTCTGCCACTAGCAGGCTGGAGGAGTTCAAGCTCAGCTCCCTCTGGTGGTCAATGGAAACTAGGAGTGTTCACCCAAGTCTGTCCTGAGCCACCGTTTACCATCACAGCACCTATTTCTCTCCCTCATTGTCTGCACCTCTACCTCAGCCGAACTCCTCCTCTGGTACCCCTGAGGGGTGAGTTCCAGCTCCCTCTGGGGGTCCTTAGAATTGGGAAGATATCTCTCCAAAATCTGACCCCTGCGGGAGTGTGCCACTGCTGCTGCCACTGCCCTGTCACTGCCACACACTTTTGTGGTGCAGGGCCAGTACCCCTCCTCTTGTATCTCCCCACTTCCACTCAAGTCACAGTTTGAGCACAGCTGAGCTGCTGCGCATGCAATGCCACCAGACACTCTGGGCTTTGCAGGGGGAAGGCCTCCAGACCACCAGGTGAGGGGGAAGGGTGGAATGGGAGTTCATATGGTGGGAAAAATATTTGTTCAATTTTTATGCCAGGCTAGAGAATACCCAGGCTCACAGCAGCTCTCTCCTGTGGGATAAAACAAGAGGTCTTCTGTTCACTGCTCACTTATAGAAAGTACACAGTGAGCCACTCTCTTGTGGGAGGGAACAGACTCTCATCCTCTCCAGGATATGTTTTGTACCTGAAATTTGTTTCCTTGGAGTCGCAGCTTGCCTCAGCAGGGATGATGTGCACTCATCAATCTTCTCTTTCAGTTCAGCTCCTGATCTTCGGCTTTATTGGGTTCATTTTGACCATTATTTTTCTCTCTGGACAGAAGCCTCTTTTAAAAGCTGGCTCCAGTCAGCCATCTTACCTCCTCTCCCCAGGTCAATAGCCTAGGTTACAAAGTTTGTTCACACATTAATGTCAGCAGGTCTGAAACTGCCAACATGGCTTAACCATCTACTTACGTTTCTATAAGCCAAGCTTAGGAATAGCTTACTAGAGGAATCTTTAATGACCATTTAACTAAGTTTTATTTGTTTACCTCATTAGAACACATCAGGATTTGTCTAGTTTCTTCATTTGGGTGGGAAGGTTATTGGTAATTATAAAGCTTTTCCTTTTAGAAATTTTGTAAACACAATTTTGCATTTATATGAATATACATATAGATACAGATTATGGCATGGCTGCCTTTAAATTATCCATTTAAATTGTCAAATTAAGAATCAACTATTTAATTTGTAACATTATGACTTTATAAAAATTTTCTATTCTTACATCACTCAGAATGATGGTATTGCAGACACATGGGCTTACCTGCGATTTTTGGAAACAAAGAAAATCATTTACCTATGTATGTTACATATGCACATACAGAAACAATTTTTTTAAAAAAACCAGAATGGTCCCTAAGCATAGAGTTAAACACAAGTTCTTATTGAATAATGACTATGGAAATTTCCCTTAGCATTTAGAAAAAATATTCTCTAATACAGAGGAAATAATATACCGTGGTATCAGAGAAGACTTATTTATAATGGTGAAGAAGCTTAGCTCCTACAAAGGATGTTATGCAAGATTCCTTTGGCCTAAAAGTATGATGTAAACTAAAATGTTATACCAAATGCCAGATTTGGATTATCACATTTTTTTTATAAAACTGGATAAATATAGAATTATTTTGCATAATTTTGAAATAACATTTTACCTTAGACATGTGAAATCTTTATCAAGAAATAAAATGTTTTCCACTCCTCTTCAGCCTAGAAAAATGTGATTGATAAGAGTTACTAAATACTTCTGTTCCCTTCTTTAAAAGTAACTAAGGAGACGCATTTTTAGAATTGCAAACAGTTGTATAATCATCATCAAATTCCTATCTCTTGCGTAGGTTGCAAACTTAAAAATGAAGTCTTTTGTTGTCTTTTTTACATATCCTTAAAAGCGGGTATAAAGTGACTTATAGTTTCGTCACTAGGTATTTTGAAAATTGATTAAATTCTACCAGGAACTTACACAGCAACTGTCAATGTAAAACACAATCTTTCTTTCATTACTTTGTTCCAGAAAATTTTGAAGTATGCTACAATTCACATTATTTTTTTCTAGAACATTCCTAATTGAAGAGGAAATCACTCAATGAATTAAAATTATTTAACTATTTTTTTATTTTAGCCTATAGGTATTATCTAACACTGAACTACATTTACAATATAGACACTAGAGTACACTTAATTCTGGCAAATGCATAATATGTTTTAGTTTATTAAGAAAGGTATTAAGGGAGGGGAAAAAGCAATAAATCCTTATTATCAGTTATGAATGTATTTTTCAATTCACAGTATTTTACTATGAATAAGAACTTAATGAAAGGTGAAATCCAAACTCAATATTTCTGTTTATTATCAAAAGTGATTTGGTACTTAAAGCTGTGACTTTGGGATTATAGATGCAATTTTCCTATACAGAATTTCTAATCCATCCATGTCATATGGAATAATTATAGGAAGAAAAGAGAGAAATTACTTCAATCATAAGAAATACGGTGCTCACTCGACCTGTCTTTATATGAGATCGGACAATTAAGTTTGTGAATTCAAGCTAGAAAAAGTGCTACATATCTCATTGCTGGATATCACTTTGATAGCCTTCCCAGTACTCCCCTTGAGAAGCTATGCACACATTCCAGCACCTCATCCACCTTTCAGAGAAATTTTGGAAACCTTTTTCCTGAATGGCCTTCAGAACTATTGTTGTAGAAATAAATTTTAAAGCAAACAAAATAAAAATCTACAGTTTACCTCCATTTTCCCCACAACATTTTGATTTTTAGTTGTCTCAATTTACGTATTTTTCTATTAGCTACCTCTTAACAGGCTTCTGTAGCTGCCATTGTTTTTGAGATGTCTCATGGGCTTTATACTAGAGTTATGAGTGGGCTGCATACCACAACTATAGTATTAGAAAATTGTGAGTTTATCTGCATACTTAATTTTATCAGCAGCTTTTATACCTTCAAATGCTTACCATTTTGCACATCAGTGGTTTTTGTTTTCTTTCAAACTGAAGAACTCCTTTTTGTATTTCTTATAGGACAGATCTGGTGGTGGTAAATTCTTTTGTTTGTCTGGGAAATACTTTCTATCTCCTCATTTGAAGGATAGCTTTGCTGTATATAGTATTCTTCAATGATGTTTTTTGTTTTCTTGTAGCAATTTGAAAATGTCATTCCACTCCCTCCTAGCCTGCATAGTTTCCATTGAGAAGTCTGCTGCCAGATGACTTGGTGCTCCTTTATATGTTATTTATTTCTCTTCTCTTGCTATTTTCAGGAACTTTTCTCTATCCTTGACGTTTGGGAGTTTAATTATTATATGTCTTGGGGAGGTCTTATTTGGGTCAAATTTGTTTGGTGTTCTCTGACCCTTCTATACCTGGATACTTATATCTTTTCCAAGTTTTGGAAAGTTTTCTGTTATTTTTTCTTTTGGTAACCTTTATATCCCTTGCTCTTGCTCAAATCTCTCTTAAACATCAAAAATTCTTAGCTTTGGTCTTTTGTGATAATTTCCTATATCTTGTAGACAGTCTTTATTATCTAACTCTGTATTTTCAAATAGCCTGTCTTTAGAAGCAAGAAGATTCTTTCTTCTTCTCAAACCATTCTCCTGTTTAGAGCCTCTAATACATTTTCTGTTCAGCAAATGTATTTCTCCAACACTTTCCAAGATTTCTGTTTGAATTTTTTTTTATCATTTCAATTTGTTTGTTAAATTTATCTGTTAAACTTTTGAATTACTATTCTATATTATCATGGATAGCTCTAAGTTTCCTTAAAATTACTATTTTGAGCTCTTGGTAAAAGAGCTCACAAATGACAACTCATTAGTTGGGGTCAGTCACTATGCCTTGCTTTATCCATGTGGAAAAGGCATGGTTCCCATTTCATAGTGTTTCTTGTGGATGCACATCTATATCTTTGTGTCTCCCTGTGCATTCTCAGACAAGTAAGACTGCTCTCACTCCTCCACTGGAAGGACCTAGAACTGAGTTGTATGCTGTTTTAGTATCCACAGTGGGACTGAGGTCAGTGGGCCTGCCTTCAGAGGCACAGGTGAGCATGTGTTCTTCTGGGTCCTTGTGCAGGCAGAACTGCTTTCAAAATGCAGAGAAGAAAGCTAGAACTAAGTTAGAGGGTCATTTTAGGATCCATGTCTGGGACCGTAGTTGACGGGCTGGTCATCTGAGGCACGAGCAGTCATTACTTCTGGTAATGGTGCTGGTGGTGGAACCAGTGACAAAATGGGACATGGCAGAGGCCATGGGAAAATGGGGCCATTTTTGAGTCTGGAGCCAGGACCACAGGTGGCAAACTTGCCAACTGGATGCAAGCGTGTCTTCTTGTAACAGCCCTCCTAGTTCTTGGGTACCACTGGGATTTCATAACCTTGCACCTGAATCCCAAAGCATCTGCAGACACTTTTGTCTGTGGATGGCTGCAAAATTGCTGCTGCCATGGGGGCAAAGGAATGGAGAAGAACTTCATAGTCAGTGATCTTGGTGACATCACTCTCTCATTGCTTTTTTAAACTCCAGATTCTTCCATTTGAGTGAAACATAGCAAAATATTTAAATTCTTCATGGTGTTAGGCAGCAGAAAATTATATATATCTTGGCAATCTGTATGGTCCCAGTTGGTATATGCATAATAAGAGAGGTAAAGGTGGTAAAGAGCTGGTGCTTTTTTTCCTGATGCATGAAGGTGTGCTACTCTTATAATTTCCAGGTTTACTCTAAAGATACAACTTTAGGCAAACCTGTGCTTTCCAGTATGGTAGTTACCAGGCATAAGAGGCTGTTGAGCACTCAAACTGAGACTCTCCTGAATATAATCATATGTTGAATATATTGGCATAATGTACTATTATTAAAATTTCACCTAGTCCTTTTTACTTTTTAATGTGGCTACTACAAAATTTAAAATTCTCCCATATGTGGTTTGAATTTGGCTTGGGTTATATTTCTATTGAACAATGTTGCCACAGCTACTAGTGAGAATGAGACTAAATCAACCCCATGTTTGCCAGGGGTCATAATTCATTCACTTTATTCTTTATGGGAAACTTTTGCCATTGATCGCTTTAAAACACATTTCTTCTAATTGTGTGATTTATTTTTCTTAAGACATACACAAATACACACATACACACTCACCTTTTCAATAAATTATACAGAAAGGGAGGGACAAAAAAAAAAGAAACACTGAAAACATTAGGACTAACACCAAGAATTTCTGATGAATATAAATTCCTTTTTCACTCAACTCATTTTCATTGGTCCTAGAATACTAACTTTATTTTTATCAAGCAATTTAATCCTGACTTGAATTTACTATATTCCAAAGATTAGTACAAATACATATCTAGAGAACATCTTTTTCTTCATAACATATTTGTCCCTTTAAAATATGTTTCATGAATAAGATATATATTCAAAATATTTACTATTTCTATACAGTGAAATATAAAAAAAGATGAAAAAAATGTACAGTAGAACCTCCATAGTTGACCACCTCCTTAAGCAGACTTAATTTTCTTTTTTATTTCTTTTTTTTTTTTTTTTTTTTGAGACAGTGCCTCAAGCTTTCATCCTGAGTAGAGTGCTGTGGCATCACAGCTCACAGCAACCTCCAACTCCTGGGCTTAAGCAATTCTCTTGCCTCAGCCTCCCAAGTAGCTGGGACTACAGGTGCCCATCACAAAGCCCGGCTATTTTTTGGTTGTAGTTGTCATTGTGGTTTCGTGGGCCTGGGCTGGGTTCAAACCTGCCAGCTCTGGTGTATGTGACTGGTGCTTTAGCCAGTGACTTACAGGGGCCAAGCCAAGCTGCCCTCTTTTTGATAGACCAGACACGTACCACATGTACATGTCAGTACAAAGGGCCTATTTCCTTATGGCGATCACCTCAGTATGTTGGCCAGTTTGTTACAGTCCCTTGGGTGGTCAATTTATAGAGGTTCTACTCTTGTGTGTGTGTGTATATATATATATATATATATATATATATATATACATATATATATATATATCTTAGAAATTAACAAGAAATCATATCTTTTAAAAAATGTATAAATTGTACCCTATTTTGTAAGGTTGTTTGAGACTATCTGAACAAAATGGCATCCTCTACTGAAAGCATCTAGCATAGAGGCCAAAGTGCCTGAAAGCATAGAAGGTACTTGGAAAAAGTTATTTCCTTTATTTAACATACTTTTCCAAAATTTATAAAATGGATATCTTCCCCCCCTCAAAGTTTTTCATTTCTACATTTATCCATATCTGCTCTTTTGATGTCAGGAACCTCTCTTCAATTCTCTCACTCTGATTTTGTTTTGTTTTATAATTAAAGTTTTTTTTTATTTACTCTCACACACACTAGTATAAGCACACATTTTGTCCTTTGTTCTCCTTTAATTCTAGCCCCCAGCACACAGTGCAGTGCTCCTGTTATCTATTGTGAATTATCCCTTCATTGTGAATCATAGTAACCATGAACATTTGTGCAATTAACTTTCCAGAAGGGACAATAAAAATCACGAAAACTTGTTTTATTATGTTTTGTAATGGCTTGAAAATGTAGTCTGGATGGCTGCAAATGGCATGATACAATTTCGATTGTTTTATAATTGTTTTAAATAAATATGCAGAAAGTCTTAGAATTTTGTCGTTTTTGAGCAGGATATAAATGACATCAGTTGCATTAACAAATGACCATATGGTCAGAGCTTCAGAAGAATCAGATGGGAGCCAAAGGCCCCCAGGCAGAGTAGGGATAAAGGAAATCTGAGAAAGCCTCAGAAAAACTCAATAACTTCTATATCTTTTATGTTGCAAATCTGGCAGGTTTAAGGAAACACGCTGACTTTCTGACACACTTAAGAATTTAGCACAGGCATATATACAGAGAAATAGTCAAGATGAAGACCAGGCTGAGCAGAGTAAGACAGGCATCAGAAAATACAGGAGGTCCAATACAAAGATAGAGTTGTAGAAAGTGTTTGTAGGAGTTGAAAATACTTATATTTGTATTATAACACTGTGTTATATAACACAGTACCTTAAATTTACTTTATCTGATGCTCTTTATGATTTCTCAGAATATATTTCTCATGTGTTCAAAATGTATGTACTGTGTACATGTGTGTTTCAGATCACACACACTCTCAACTTAGTATGTGAACCCTAGTTAAATACTCAAAAATAGTGCTAACCTGACATGACTAGATATATTACTCATTTCCCCAACCCCATACTACAAATATGTGCATTCTTATCTGTTCAATCTTATGGGAATTTTCTATGAGGACTTCATCACGTGCAGTTTCCCAAAGCATTCCTCTGAATGAGAAACTGTTCATGTCAGTACTCAAAGCATATATTTCAATTTAATTAATATTTACCAAATGCTCATGGGCTGCCTGGCTTTGTTTGAGAAAATATTGCAAATGCCCCCACTCTGCTGTATATCAAGAATCATTACCAAGCTTCAGGCTGTATGTGCTAAACTGTCTTAGAAATGGCTCCTTATCAATTAGCCAAAATGACCATGAAGGCGGTTCTAAGCTTTTTTTGTTTCTTATGACCTGATTCTTATAATGGTATCTTTTAATTAAGAATTAATTTTTCATATGATAAATTCATACATTAAGCTCCAGAATATGTTTGATATGCTCTCATATGTTCTAAATGATAATATTAGTTTATTTTCCTATCAGTCAGTTGGTTGTTTCTAAAATAATTTTTGTTATTTAATTTCAAACATAACACAGTAGAAAACTGTAATGTCCAGCACTGAAAACATAATGAAAGACTTTGCCAAGGCAATTACATCACTCTTTCAACTATCTCCTAGCTACGTTCTTGGTGTGTCTTCATCTTGTTTGTACCCTGGAGATATTTTCATTTTAGTTAAGTAGAAAAAATATATAAATATATGCTTTCTTTAATCTCACTTCCTTAGGAATATCTATGACACTTAAGCTGGGATTCAAGACAAAATCATTTCCATATGAGTACTTCTTGCAAAGAATTTTGAAAAATTATTCCATAATTAAACAGCATTGGACCCACTGAGATTTGTTTTAGCTATGTTCTCCTTTACTTTCACCAATTAACAATTGCTCTCTCAGGCTCACACCTGTAATCCCATCACTCTGGGAGGCCAAGGCAGGTAGATTCCTTGAGCTCAGAAGTTGGAGACCAGCCTGAGTGAAAGTGAGACCCCATCTCTGAAAATATACAAGCATTGTAGTGGGCACCTATAGTCCCAGTTACTTGGGAGGCTGAGGCAGGAGGATCACCTGAGCCCAAGAATTTGAGTTTGCTGTGAACTATGACACCATAGCACTCTAAGGACAACAAAGCGAGACTCTGTCTCAAACAAAAACAAAATTGCCCTTCCTAGTTATCTTTTTTCTAACTGATCTTCCTTATAAGAAGACCAAACAATAGTCAGTCCCTAACTTGTTCCTTAATTTTCCTTCCATCAATGTGTATACTCAGAGAATAACTCAAAAGTTATTTGAAAAGAATGTAAAATGTATTTCATACCTTACATCTTCTTTGCTAAGCTCTCATTATAGGTATATTATGCTAGTCTTTGGGAAAGTTTTAATTGCCACTGTTAGCTTTTAATTGTTTAGAAGAATTGTTATGCAATCAGGAATATTATATATATCAGAAAAATTACCCTATTTTGGTTATATTCTTGTGTGTAATAAACCAGTCCCTCCCCATTTTTTGTTTTAACTTTTGCTGGTTGTGTATGTTTTCATACAACCAGAAAATCGTGTGGGGTGTGGAATTCTGAGAGGATTTGGCTGTCTTGGGTGTCAGCTTAACATTCCATAGATGGGGGTTAGTTCTTCTATCCTCTAATACAAAGCAAACGATATGGTAATATGGAGTCCCAGTCATACATTTTATATCCTGAACATTTTTAATTAATTCTATTCCCATGTTGGGTTTTTTTTTTTGTTTGTTTGTCTTTTGTTTCTTGTTCCATATTTATTTTCATGTGGTATCTGATATTTTACCACAGCAACCACTGAAAATGCAGCTTTACAAAAAGATATCTTCTATAAAGGCAATGTGGCACAATCTAAGGTTGAAACCACTTTGGGCTACTTGGAACTAGTATTTTACTCAGAGGCCAATAGATATTGCTGTTTCTCTTGAAAATGTTATTTATTTTTTAAATTTCCAGTGAATATGAGGGTATACTCCAATGTTGGGCAGCTTAAAACAAGAAAAAAATTCATTTTGCTCCTTCATGAACATTTTAGGCAGTGCTCTTAGGTGACTGCATATCTCTGAGCGGGAGCTGAAGGACCCACGTCCATGGTGTCCAGGCCACATGGCTAAAACACTCATCTAGCTATTCATGTGGTTCCCAGGCAGGGCTGCCAGTGAAGGCAACATCTCCTTTCTGTGAGGACTTTTCTATCATCTCTCTCACAGCACGACAGGTGGGCTTCAGAAATGATTGTCCCAAGAGGCTGAGGTAGCAACCACCTTATGTCCTAGCCTCACATCTCTGGCATCTTCTTGGTCAAACGAGTGCCAACAGCCAGCCTGGCTCCCAGGGGATGGGAATAAGGACTCTTTCTCTTAATAAAAGAAGTAGTGAAGAATTTACAGCTCTGTTTACTCTCCACATCAGTTATCCTGATGCCATTATTTGCTCTACCTCACATCTGCAACCAAAGACATTTTAGGGTATGGTAATCCGTGACGTCCATGGAATTCTCTACTCTCTCCAGGTTGACCCCTCCCGTCTCTGACTGCTGAAGATTCATGAGGATATAATAAGCAGACATGGAGTTTTATTCAAACCAGTTACAGTCTGTCTTTCTGTCTTTCATCATTGCTATGCTGAGTGAGTGGAATGAGGGATATTATCCAAGGGAGTCCATACCAAGGTTTCTCATCAAGAAATCTCAGAATAAGTCAAAGAAGGAGGGCTGGAGAGTTGCAGCAGCCACCTATTGTTAGAGATGTCCTCAAACTAGTCTGAAAGAGAGGGAGGTCCCAGAAGTGTTCAACTTGCAGCCCACGGGCCACATATGGATTCTTCGAGGCCTGTTTAGGTTATTTGTGGTATCAGATATCATGAAAATTATGCATGGACCTTTTTCTTTTTCTCTCTCTCATTAGTTTTTATTAGTGTTTGCATTTTTAATGTGTGAACCAAAATGATTCTTCTTCTTCCAATGTGTGGCAGGAAAAAAAAAGTTGGACACCCCTGGTAGACAATGAGAATATCCCCCAAATAACAAAGGCAAACACCATGGAGTCAAATTTCCTAAAAATCCTTACTGAGAGGAAGCCAGTCTTACGGGTCAGCTGTGTGATGCTGCCATATTTGAGCATGAAAGGACTTGGGTCTTTATCGTGGACAGGGGCTCTTAAGAGAATTGTGCTTATTATCTCTGTCAGCTGACTTTAGTGTACCTACTGCCTTAGAAAAGCAGATCTTTCAAACCATGTCAGTTATGGGAATTTCTCCATTACATCAAACATTCAAGTTTCTTCATACTAAAAGAATTTCTCAATTTATTTTTACGTAGCTATTCCTCAAAACCTGTCTTGGAACAATGGTGGAAGTCTCTTTCCTATGAGAAGGCACCACAATCCTGAGCCTGTCATGGGAGTTTCCCCCCAAGCTACATAGCCACAGGCTGAATCTAGAAATTTACCTCAGAAATTATCCCAGCTCAGTAGTTCTAATACTATAATTGCTACTCAGTCCCATCCTCACCTCTCATGCTTTACCCATGGTAATATCCTTGATGATCTCTACTCTTTCCTGCCCTTTCTAATCCACCCTCAACACTGACAGAGGCATTATCTCGCTAAGGTACACATCTGATTATATCAGCCCCCTTTCTTAAAATTCTCTCTCTAATGGCTCAGCGCCTGTGGCTCAACAGGCTAAGGCGCCAGCCACGTACACCTGAGATGGCGGTTCGAATCCAGCCCAGACCTGCCAAACAACAATGACAGCTGCAACCAAAAAATGGCCGGGCGTTGTGGCAGGCGCCTGTAGTCCCAGCTACTTGGGAGGCAGAGGTAGGAGACTCGCTTGAGCCCGGGAATTGGAGGTTGATGTGAGCTGTGATGCCACGGTACTCCATCTAGGGTGACAGCTTGAGACTCTGTCTCAAAAAAAAAAAAAAAAAAAAACTCTTTCTCTAAGTTCAGTTACCTCAGTAAATGATCACTTTTTGGCATCATGTGGGAGATTACAGGCCCCCTATGGATATCAAAATCTATGAAGGTTCAAGTCTGTTATACAAAATGGCATAACATTTGCATATAAATGAGGCACATTCTTCTGTATTCTTTAAACCATCTCTACATTACTTATAATACCTAAGGCAATGTAAATGCTGCGTAAACACACTGATGTGGTGCTTAATGACAGGGACGTATTTAGAGAAATTTACCATAAGGTGATCTGGACCTTGTAGGAACATCACAGGTTGCATTTACACAATCCCAGATGAACAGCCTACCCGACTTGTATGTAACATGGGACATCCGATTGCTCACAGGCCACACACCTGTGCAGTATGTTACTGCACTATGCTATAGGCAACTGTAACGCAATGTCGAGTATTCAAGTATCTCAACACATCTAAACATAGAAAAGGTACATTAAAGATAGGTATTATGATCTTATCGGACCACCATCATAGATGAAATCTATTATTAATAGAATTAATTAGTGCATGACTATAGCTGTGTGTTGTTTTTAAATGTGTTATTTTTTATCATTGTGTTCTTTTTCATTATTTTTTTTTCTGATCTGTAGTTATCTGGCTCTGTAAATGCAGGGTCTGAGGATACAGCACCCACCAGGATCTGTAAGTTCAGCCATGATATGGTTTCATCACCATCTTCCACTCCCCAAAACTCTGGCGAAAACAATCAGCTCACAGTTTTCTTAAAGACACATAAACTTTCCCAATCTGGACTTCACACACTTTGTCTCCTCTTTCACGTGATTGCTTTCTCCCTGCCAACTCTGAAAACTCCCTCTCATCCCTAAAGGATAAACTCAAAATATCGTAGGCTTTATGAACCATGACCTGACAGACAGAATTAATTATTCCCTGTTCTTGTTCCCATGGTACTAAATAGCTCCACAATGGCACTAAATAATAGTTTTCATATATAAGTTTTTCCCACTAGATTAGACAAGGACAGTGTGTGTTATCAATTTTTATGTTCTTATGTCATCCTGCAAGACCTGACATACAATACACATTAAATATTCAATTGATTGAGTTAGAAAATAACTTAGGGATCATTTAGTTCAATCTCTTTCTCAAAGTTTAAATATTTTTTACTATAGCCCTGCGAGATCTTTATTAGTCACTAGACTGACACTATCAGCGTCAGATGGCCTAATACCTAGAAAGATGTACCATTTCATGATGAGGCAGCTTCGCACTTCCAATGTGTTTTATGTTGGTCTTAGATTTTTGTCTATGCATTCCCCCATCAATCCTATTTCTACCCTTTGAAATGCACCATAACCAAATTCTTTTTTCACACAGCAACACGTTAATATTTGAAGACATCTGCTACATCATCTTATGCTTTCTCGTCATTAATTTGGGCATTCTTAACTCCTTTCCAAAATTCTGATCATTCTTTTTTTATTTCCCTCTCTGTATTTCAGTTTCTGATGTTCCCCTTAAAATGCACTGCTGGAAATAGACCTGTTCACCAACTGCAGTTATGCCATGACCAACAGAACCACATCACATTGCTCTGATGATGTAGTTCTTGTGAGGCACCTCCTGAGTGCACGTTTGCAAAAGCCTCTTGTCCCTCTATTTCTGACCTCAGTCTCCTCCGATCTTTTATACCTGACAGTGAGCTACAGAACAGACTGTTCCCTCTGCTCTTGACCTTTAAAGAATACCGTGCTACCCATGTATCAAGCTCCAGTGCAAAGCTCATGCAAGAACAAACCCCTCAATCTCATATTATATATATTTATACGTATATAAATGTGATATATATATATGTATATATGCATGTATGTATATAAATGGTCAATGTGTTCAAGTAGATGCCACTATACTCTAGCCTAGGAGAAAGAACAAGACCCTGTCTCAAAGAAAGAAAAGAAAACGACAAATGTCTATTGAATGGGCAGCAGGACAGCCAGGAGAAATGGGTTATGTCCAGATGGCTATAATAAGGGGTGAAGGGGACAGAAATTCACAGACTGAAGAACTGAAGGACTAGAGCTAAATTCAATCTCCTGTTGTGAGTAAAAATCCCTGAAATTTACCAGAAGCAACTAGACCAAAATGGACTACCTTTTAAAGTGACCTATAGATTACCAAAGAAACCCCACACTTGGCTGAACTCAGTCAGTGGTTTCTTCATCCGCATAACAAATCTTCAGACCCCAGAACTCATTCCAATGGGACTGAAAAGTATTGCCTTGCCTGGGAAGGAAACTGTCCCCAGATGTGGCCATGACACATGAGGGACAGGGAGACCTTCCTAGCAGACAGCCTTCTGAGCAGTTGTATCCGATCATAGGACTGAGTCAATTGTAAAGACAGGGGAATCCTCAATTTTCTGAATAGCAGCATTGGTTTCATGCTTTGGAACATTGCCAACTCCAAATCTGTGCTTCTATGTTCTTTCCTATTTCTTTTTATTGTTGTTGTTAAGATGGGTCTCACTGTGTTGCCCAGGCTGGTATCAAACTCCTAAGCTCAAGAGATCCTCCCATGTCAGCTCTCTGAGTAGCTGGGACTACAGGTATGAGCCACTATGCCTGGCTCCCATTTCTTTTTTAAATAATAATTTTCATTTATATTACCATATCATTTTTCTGTGATAGTACATTTGGAAAACTAGAGATGGGAAAAATATCTCTTAGTCATTGATCTCTGGATCACATGGAGTGCACTGGCTCAATGAAGAGTCTGGCATGTCACAAAGAGAGCTCACCAATGAATCTGAATGCAGGAAATAGGACCTTCTGATGTCATTCTTGAGAACAGCTGAGTGTTTTCCTATAGTTGTAGAGGTTTGTTTGTTTTTTTCTTTTATATATATATGAAATGAGAAAAAAAGTGTGTATCTGTGACAGAGAGAGAGAGAGATGGGGAAACCAAATGAGTGAAACTGTGGAATAACTCATCTCTCTCCTGCATATTCCCATATTCCCACATGGTTTAGGGACAGAGTGGGACACACCTTTCAGCCAACTCCTAGCTGCCAGTCAACCGCAGACTTCTTGGCAGGATGATGAATAGCACCTACTCTGACTCTGGGCGAAGTCATTGGTTCATAACGAAGCTTGGCTTCATTCAATATCTTCTGGACAAGAATGCTCCTCCCACCTCTGGGAGGACCAGAAGAAGTCATTTTGGATGACACCTGGCACTACTTCAGTCCTCTGGTCACCCACCTCAGTGCGAAACTGACTCCAAAGAAAGCAGAATACCAGGGAGGAAAGAGAGCATGTGAGTCCATTGTTAAGGGATTCTAGCTTTGACGCTTTGCACCCTGCCACTTATGGGATCCAACCTATAGTTAATGTAATTGTTTAAACTAAATTCAGTGTGTTTTGTTATTTGCAACAGGAAAAGTCACAGTGGTTATAATTTTTTAGTGTATTATTATTAGACACGTATTTTTATTTAGCTTTTCATGTGTTTTCACCCAACCAAAGTGCACCTCCTTTGAGAGCAGAGACTACATTTTAGGTTTCTATTTCTAGCATTGTCCCTAACACATAATAATGGCTTATGAATACCTGCCAAGTTGTCTGATATGACCAGGTAAATTTGGCTTCTAATACAGCCTGTTTTCAAATGTTAGCAATTCTTCTCAAAACAGTACCTTTGGAAAAAATCCTTTATTTCATCTAAACAGTGGCTTCTATATCTCTAAAACTGGTGGATTTCAAAATACCTGATTTTCTGGCCAGTTTTTTGTTTGTTTATCTTTACTTTTTTAATGTCCATTTCTCTTAAAATTCTATGTCCAGGAAGATTCCTCAAAAGCTTGGCTACACAAACTTGCTTGATCACCATGATGAACAGAACTCGATGGATCCACTTATTGGCAATGAATACACTACGAAATCTGTACAGTAAAAAAATAAATCATTTAAGATAAAAATTGTTTTTAATTTGATATGGCCCTTTAAAATTATCTGGGGATTCATATATTTTCCTTTTAGGATTGCAGAACATGAAAAATGTATTGTGTGGTCAAATTAACCATTGCAAAAAACCCTCAAATATTTAGGAAATTTCCTCTACATGTAAATATTGATTTCAAACTTGTTTTGCTTCCTCTGGTGAAGCAAGAGCATATAGGGTTATGACCTAAAGACAATCTTTTGATTGTCTCTGCTCAGTCTTGTAACAGCTCAACAGAAATCCCTGAAGTAAAATTTATCATTATTTTCTGAAAGTTGTTTGAAAAAGAAATGTTAAGTGAAACAGTTTCATCGTATCTTTCAGCCTGTACATTTTTCCTTGGCTCCAAAATATAAATACTATACCACAGACCCTGACAAAATCTCTCAGATAAAGTTTGAAACAAAGTGTGCAATGAGGTAACTGAAGCTCATGGAAATAAACTATTTTTTTTAATTACAGAGTTTGAAGTTGGCCAATTTTCCTTAAACTCTTTCAAGGTTATTTTGTCTTTCCTATTTTTAGGACACAATTTCATAGGGAGTTAGCATTTGTTGTAATATAATGCTAGATCACTCTAGGTTTTTAACATCATCTGTTTTCTACTGTTTCTCTAGAATCCTTTGTTAATTTTCAAGACAGTTGACTCCTCTAAAAGCTCTTGTGATTCTTGTTTATGAACGACACCAAATGGATGAGCTTAAAGGAACGCTGATTTTTAGGTTCAATTTTTTCTTATGTGTTGGTTTATTTTTAGTTTCTAAATATTATGGCGTTTTCTATAAAGGATCATGACACTGTTACAGATACTGTAACAGAAATGTTTTCGAAACAAAATATTTTTGTGGATTCCTCTCTGGAACTTCTGATCCAGGGATTTTTAAACCATTAATAAATGTTTGTTTATTATAGTTTTTGTTTTAACTTAGGAGATGTTTTTCCATACCCTTCTGCTACCATAAAGGCATGCTCAACAATCAAATATTGAGTTTCTAAAGACATGATCTCTCTGAGCATTTTGCTTGTTTTCTTCCATTTTACCTTTGCCCTCACTCCTTCTTGCTTTCCACTTATAAAAACAAATGGCAATCTATTCCAGAAATGTTTGTAAAAATAAAATGGCATAATACTATATCATTCTCCTTGAATAGCATGAAAATATAAAATCCACTTGAGTAAGGAATCAAGGACATGGTGAATAGAACCTACCCAGAAGTCCAGAAAACAAGATGATGGGCTTGCCAACAAATGTGACTCTATGAGAGTGTGTGATATCCACCTGTTCTTTCCAGTTTTGCTAATTACTGCTATTAACGTGCTCCGAGCATTGCTAGGACTACATGAGAGACAGACCAGACAGCCTGCCTGTGGTCATGTGGCTTACATTTTCATGGGGAAAACAGAAGGACAGAGATAGTAACAGTGATCTGTGCTGTGGGAGATCTAAGGCCTGGGAGAAACTATGGCAGGGTCAATTGACTTCCTCTGAATCAGGGAGGCTTTCATATGGAAGTGAGGTCCTTTTAAGAACTAAATAATGAGGAGGAATGTCACCAGGTGGCAGAAAAGGAGTTCCCTGAAAGCAAGAAGGACTCGGAGATGGTTCAGCACCAGAGTATCTCAGGGCAAGTGTCTGGCCTGAGGCTGCAGGTGCTGGCAAGGACAATAAGGCTGGGATAGCAAGGAGGAAACTGACTAGGGCAACATGGAAAATTCCTGGTCAATTCCTGACCAGAACGTGAAAATGATGGGCACCACCCCCTGACAATTTGGGCCAAGCAACAGGATTAAACTCACAAAAACACATGGCACTCTCCTTAGTTTCAGCGGCTACTCCTATTTCTGTTGAGTTTCCCAAGTACAGTAAGGACGAAGAAACACCAATGAGAAACAACCAAGTGAAGTACCATTTAACCGTAACTTAAGTCTGTCAGTTCTGTCCTGGAATTTTGGTGCTGAAATTTACTTCCTGCAAAACTAATGAGGTTTATGAAAGCAATGATAATTTGGAATCAGAGAAGACAGAGTTCACAAAACCAGGAGTAAAGAATTGAAATCCAAGCAATCAGCTTCAAGGTCTTTCAGGATCCCTACCTTGGGTTACCTCAAACAGGAAAACATGTCATTAGCAAAGTCATGTTTTCCTCCTGCTCATTAGTTGTCCAGCAGGAGCAGAGGATTATAAAAATCAATTTCCCTTCACCCTTCTTCCTCACTAAAAGAACCATTACTTGTTTGGGGTCTATCTGCCCAAAAGCTGCTTCTTATAGGTGTCTTTGCAGTCACTGTGGCTCGTAAGAGGTGATGTCTAGAGGGAAAAGCTAAAATGAGCAAAAAGAGGCGAGTTCAATGGGCAAATGCTTTGCCCTCTTTGCTCTCCTTTTCTTCCTATCTGTCATGTGGCCTGCAGGTGGGACAGGCACCTTAATGACCATGGAAACAAAAGCCAAATCCCATGAATGGTACAAAAAGAAGAAAAGGGAAACCGATTCATCAAAAACTTAATGTAACTTCCAATTCGTGTAGGAAAAATAAATCTTTGTTTAAGCCCCAGCGTTGGTTTCTTTGACATTCAGCCAAACGCAGTCATAACTACCCCATCAGCTTTCCTTGCCATTTCCCAGAACCCTCTGGTATTCTTTTTTATTTCCCCCTTTTTAATTGAACTAGTAAAATGAGGGCCTTTTAAAGGAACAAATAAGATATCCACCCCAATCTTCCAAGCTGCCTTTTCTAAGAAGAGCTTTGTCAGGTCACTATTTAGGGTGATATCTTCACGGTCTTCTATGAAGGCAGGACAGTACATCTCCAAAAGAATCTTTAGGAATGTTTTGTTCTCTTTCTGGCCATTCATATAATAGTTTTCATAGCCACAAAGAGAGAATCAAACTAATTTGATTTATTCAGGCAAATAGACTCCCTCATTTCACAGAACGGCAGTGAAGAAAAAAGGAACATAAGCCTTAACTCATCAATTAAACTGGACATTGTTCAATTGCCTCAACAGGAGGGCTATGCTGCAGACCAGGTCTTACTTATCCTTGCTGTGCTACGAACCTGGCATGAAGCCTCTGGCCCCTCACCTACCTTATCCCAGCACAAACAGCATGTTATTTACTCACTCATTTATTTACTCTTTCAATAAACACTTGGTGAGCACCTCTGCTATTTGTTATGGTAGAAATCAAAGGCAAACAAAATTCCCACCCTTGACTTTGAGGAAGGTTCCCCGAACTGGAGAGAAGCACATTTGACAAGCAATAGTGACAATCTTGGTGCTGTGGGACAGGATGTCCCAGTGAAGCAAGGGGAGGGAATGGGGGCCTTAGTTCTAACTAGAAATTAACAGGGTATCCATTTGACTCAGTCTTGAGTCTGTGCTGGTATTTGCTGGCCCAACAGGGGAAGTATTCGTGTAAGGCACAGAAAACAGGGTCATCAAAGGCACACAGTAGGAAATGGAGTCTGGTTTTACAAAAAAATAGACAAGGAGAATGTCAGACACTGAGGTTTAGATACACATGAGGAACCACGGTTGCATAGCACACAGTTGTAAAATTGAATAGAAATCTGGGCTTCACAGAGATCATTCTGGAAGCATTGACATGAATAAAGTCAAAGGATATCTCACTGAACTCAGAGAAATGATTTATTTTTGCCATCCAAGTTTTAAGATAATGAGACCCTTCATTTCCTAGAGTAGTGGTTATATGTTTAAGGATGAGAGAACAAATTAAAGAGCATACATAAAGAAGCCTTAGTGATTGCAGATAGGAGATAAGAAAAAAAGCAGGGCCAAAGACAGTTCTCAAATTTCCTTCTTGGATGAGTAGGTGCATTACAATGCCATTCTCTGAAATAGGAAATACAGAAAGAGGGAGAAATATTTTAAATGCGGATTCAGACTGGGCATCAATGTGGTCAGTGGAAACATACATTTTAGAAGAAGATAAGAGAGTTGAGTTCAGACACCCACTCTGCTGTGCAGACTTATGGCCTTGGCTCTTCCAGTTATGTCCAGGGGCCATCACTTCGTCTGTAAAATTAGGGTCCTAATTCCTTTCTTGCAGATTTGTGTATAGGTGAGATGCCTCAAAATGTCTCATTAAATTGTGATGTTTTCTATTACTCATTTGACAGTGAAATCTCCTAGTGAAGCCTGGGTGAAAGTCCTCAGAACTCTTGCCCATTGGCGCCTGTATGCTTACTTATAGAAGGAACTCAAAAACACTTTCCACATTTCAGTTAATCTTCTGATGATAGGATGCAGTGAAGGGCACAAAAGCTGACTGTCTGCAGCAAGGAAGAGAAGAAAGGGGACAGACACTACTTACAAATTGCTCAGTGCCAGAAAAGGGCATACAGATATCTCATTCCAATCTCACTGAAACCCTGGGAAGGATGCGATTTTATTTCAAACTTAATTCATAAAGAAACTGAAATTCAGGAATATTAACCAGCTTTCCTAAGGATCTCTTCCCCTGTATACTACAAAACATTTAGGTGGGCTAAGAGCAGGAAGGTAATGGTCCCAGATTCATATGCCAGAGACATACACAGGCTGGCCATGAAGTTTGTATGCAATTTAAACCACAAACTTTATGGCCACCCTGTGTTTGTGTGTGTACATACACGTATCCTCTGGAGTGATCGGCATGAGTCGTAGACACATCTTAGAAGAGCCAAACATATTTAGAAGGCCTGTGAAGGCTGCATTTTTTCCTGGAAAAATGAATAAGATAAGATTTAAAGACACATCGTGTTTCCTCCATAGAATAATCAGTGAGTGCCATGCAGAGAACACTCTTCTGTCCATATTGAGACAATCAGTGCAGGACGCTTTGGTGCTTGAGCCCAGAGAGGGGTGCACGCTGCCCTCTGCTGGGAGGCGTGCGCAAGCGCACTGCTCAAAATACAAAGCAATTTATTAAAGGACCTTTTTTGTTGTTCTTAAGCAACATAGCTTATTTCCACATTTCCCCTTGTAATATCATAGATTGACAAACTACAGCAACCCTTAACCTTCCTGTAAAGACACAGAAACCAAGATGGCCAATGGAACATCCAAGGACATAACAAATATTCAGTCAACAGAGCCAGGTGTTCTGACTCACTCACTTCACAATTTCCTATAAAAGAGCAACTGTGATAATCAGAATGCAAGTGAATCACATGGGAATTTGTGGGGGAAAAAAAGGACCCCATTCTCAACAACTCTACCTTCATTACTTGGGTGAAATTCACGAAGATGCATTTTTACCAATGTCTACATGTTCAGTGTCACACACCATGTTTCAAAAGAACACTGATCTTTAATCTTCTCACATATCTCCCAAACTTTTTATAAAAGTCCAGCTTGCAGGGCACTCTAGTTCTTCACTGTTCTTTCCACCGATGTAACCCTAAATGATGTTAATTAACCTTTTTGCCCACGCAAAATCTAACAATTTGTTACTTCTCTAAGTGTATGAGCAAATATATCTAGCACTTTTATATGGTTATTTAGCTTCTAACTTATGTCTCAAGCACATTACTATTTTTAATTATAATGAAAAATAAGCAAAGTGTCAGGTCGTATTTTCTATAAGGACTTGTATAGGAAAATAAGTCTCAGAGACTTGGTAACGGCTGGTAAGGGCCTCACTTAAACTTGACTCTTCTGACTCGAGATCTGATTCTCACTTTGCTGCATACTCTGTCCCCAGAAGCTTTTCTCAAAATTCTTACCCCATATGTTTTTAACTAAGAAGTCAAGGCACGCTGAGTTCTCTCAGTGCCCCAGGAAGCTTTGGTCAAACTCAAGGGAAAACTTTGGAATGTTTTCTCTGTTCTTCATAGTAAACCACCTGACTCCTACAGAAAGTTCTATAGACAATGTCAGGTTTATTGTTTAGGCATCTGGGGACCTACACTTTGACCAAAGCAAAATTTTTGCTTTAATTCCAATCAATCTCTGCCCCAGCCATAACTTGAGTGGGGATTCCCATGACAGGATAAATTTAAGACTTTTCCTGGCTAGAAACACATTTATTTTTAGTTTGATATAGAATCCCAGAGATTACATTTGACCAAAAGTGTCACCATAGTCCTCTTTCCCTGCCTTATAAATCACAAAAACATAAAGATTATCCCTGTATAATTTAGTGCTAAAATAAATTAAATTTTGAAGTAGATACGTGTGTGTATAGATATATATGTGTATTTGTTAGCTATCTGTCCTATACTTTCTCTTTGAGAAAGCATTAGCCCTTTTAACTTCTCCACTACATAGCTCTGAAAACTGCAGCAAGAAAGTATGTTGGGGGACATGGCCATAAAAGGAAACAATGGCTTTAATTTAAGAATTTTACACTCTTTTTATTATTATTATTATTATTGGGGAAGCGTAGAGGATACAATGAGCCAGGTTACATGACTTGCATTTGCTGGGTGAAGTTCCTCTATTAATAGTGGCCTGTCCCCAAAAGATGTGTCATACACCATGGCCCCAAACCTCCCTTCCTCCTTACCTCTTTTCCCTCCCCCATCTCTGCTTCTGCCAGCAAGTACTAGCATCAATTGTCCTTGTATCAGAATTGAGTACATTGGATTCTTGCATCTCCATTCTTGTGATGCTTTACTAAGAAGGATGTATTTCAACTCTATCCAAACTAATACAAAAGATGTAAAGTCTCCATCGTTTTTAGTGGTTGTATAGTATACCATGGCATACATATACCACAACTTGTTAATCCATGACTGAATTGGTGGGGATTTATGTTGTTTCTACAATTTGGCAATTGTAAATTGAACTAAAATAAACAGTCTAGTGAAAACGTCCTTATGTTAAAGGTTTTCTCCCCTTCTGGGTAGATACCCAATAATGGGACTGCAGGATCAAATGGGAGGTTCTTTGAGGATTCTCTATACTTCCTTCCAAAAGGGTTGTATTAGATTTCACTCCCACCAGCAGTGTAAAAGTGTTCCCTGACTGTACACTCCTTACCTAACTGTACTGGCTCGAACTTCCAGTACTATGTTGAATAGTAGTGGCGTTAGAGGACAACCTTGTTTAGTTCTACTTCTGAATGGAAAAGTTTTCAGTTTTATTCCATTAAGCACACTAATAGCTCCACAGCTATTAGTCATCTACTTGTCATAGATGGCTTTGATCAATTTAAGAAATGTGTCACCTCTGTCTATATTCTTCAGAGTTCTAATTAGAAAAGGATATTGAATTTTATCAAATGCTTTTTCTACATCTATTGAGAGGATCATTTGGTCCTTGTTTTTCCTTCTGTTGACCAGTATGAAACGTCCATTTTTGTCCTTAACTAAAGTTGCTTTGAATCCTCCTCTGTCTGAGAATAAGATGCAATCCCTCCTTTCTTCTGATTCCCATTTGCTTGAAATACTGTTTTTCATCCTTAACCCTGAGTCTTGATTGGTCTTTAAAGGCTAGGTGTGTCTCCTGGAGACATCATATGGATGGCTTGTGCTTTTTTATCCAATCAGCTAGCCTGTGCCTCTTCAGTACGGAATTCAGTTCACTAACATTTATTGAGAGAATTGATAAGTGTAGTGGAATTCTATTCATCTTATTGTGAGATGGTCTGTTGTGTAGTTTTATCTTTTGTGCCATTGTGGAAGCTAAGCTCTGGCCTTTGGCTTCTAGGTGATCACTTTGGTGGTCATCCATTGAGGTGTTCAGTATTGAGAATAGGTTGAGGATTTCCTGTAGAACTGCTCTTGTTGTGGAAAATTTCCTCAGTGCTTGTATATCTGCAAAAGATATGATTTCTCCATCAATTTTGAAGCTAAGTTTAGCAGGAAACAATATTCTGGGCTGAAAATTACTTTGTTTAAAGATATTGAAGGTGGATGACCATGCTCTACTGGCTTGGAAGTTTTCAGTTGAAAAGTCTGCTGTTGAGATGCTGACAAGCCGTAACCACACATCCTCCTCATCCTCCCATTGGCGAGCCTCCTCTCCTCCTCAGAAGTCCTGTACCAAAGGATTCATTGAAACCTTAGGCCAGAGGCATGGTAACTTAAAGAGCAAGAAGAAGTGAAAGGAAAATTACAGCAAGGGAACAGATATAAGAATACACTCATGAAGAAGAAACAGCAGAAAAATCCAGTCAACATGAGAAACCAGTCCAGAGCAGCCACCCTGCCACAAGAGACCATGAGGTACCTACTGCAGAGGATTACCCCTATAAAGAAATTTTAGAAATGACAGAAAGGGAATTTAGAATACAGATGATGAAAACAATGAAGGAAATTGCTGAAAAAGTGGAAACTAATCAAAAGGAAATCCAAAAATAGTAGTATCAAATAAGAGATGAACAATATGAAGAATATAAAAAGGATATAGCAGAACTGAAGGAATTGAAGCAGTCAATTAGGGAATTTAAAGATGCAATAGAAAGTATCAATAACAGATTAGAAAATGCAGAAGAAAGAATCTCAGAGGTAGAGGACAAAGCTCTTGAGATAACTCAGATAGTTAAAGAGGCAGAAAAGGAGAGAAATCAGAACATTCACTGCCAGAATTATGGGACTTCATGAAGCATTAAAACATAATAGTTATACGTATCCCAGAAGGGAAAGAAGAATACCCAAGAGGAACGGAAGCCACACTAGAAAATATTATAAATGAAAAATTCCCAAATATCACCAAAGATTCTGACACACTCCTTTCTGAAGGATATCGGACCCTAGGTCACCTCAACTCAAATAGAGCTTTTCCAAGACACATTGTGATGAACCTGTATAAAGTCAAGACAAAAGAAAAGATTTTGCAAACTGCCAGGAGTAAGTGCTGATTGAACTACAGGCGCAAATCCATCAGTTGACTGCAGACTTCTCTAATGAAACTTTTCAAGCCAAAAGAAAATGGTCATCTAACTTTAATCTACTTAAACAAAACAATTTCCAGCCCAGAATTCTATATCCTTCTAAGCTTAGCTTTAAAATTGACAGACAAATCAAAATTTTCCTGTTTGTTTGTTTGTTTTTTCTGAGACAGAGTCTCAAGTTGTCACCCTCGGTAGGGTATTGTGATGTCACAGCTCACAGCAACCTCAAACTCCTGGGCCCAAGTGATTATCTTGCCTCAGCCTCCCAAGTAGCTGGGTCTACATGTGACCGCCACAATGCCCAGCTATTTTTTTGTGGCCTGGGCTGGATTTGAACCTGCCAGCTCCTTTGTGTGTAGCTGGTGCCCTAGCCACCTAAGCTACAGGCGCCAAGCTGAGAAATCAACTTTTAGTGATATGCAAACATGGAGGAAATTTGCCACAAGAAGCCCACTTCTACAGGAAATACTTCAACCTGTTCTACACACTGACTACCACATTGGACCACCAGCAAAGTAAGCACCCAGAAATTGAAGGACAGAACTTAGCTTCCACAATGATGCAAAAGATAAAACTAAGCAATGAAGTCTCACAAAATAAGATGAATAGAACACTACCACACTTATTAATTATCTCAATAAATGTTAATGGCTTGAATTCCCCACTGAATAGCCATAAATTGATTGAGTGGATTAAAAAACACAAGCCATCCATCTGCTGTCTGCAGGAAACACGCCTAGCCTTAAAAGACAAATTAAAACTCAGAGTTAAAGGCTGGAAGACAATTTTAAGGCAAACAGAATTCAGAAGAAAAGAGGGGTTGCAATTTTATTTTCAGATACAAGTAGATTGAAAGCAACTAAAGTCAAAAAAGACCAAGATGGACACTTAATATTGGTCAAGGGAGGGTGGGGCCTGTGGCTCATTGAGTAGGGTGCTGGCCCATATACAGAAGGTGGCGGGTTAGCCTCAGCCAAACTGCAAAACAGAAAAATAGCCAGGTGTTGTGGCAGGTGCCTGTAGTCCCAGCTACTTGGGAGGCTGAGGCAAAAGAATCGCCTAAGCCCAGGAGTTGGAGGTTCCTGTGAGTTGTGTGATGCCACGGCACTCTACCGAAGGTGATAAAGTGAGACTCTGTCTCTATAAAAAAAAAAAAGAAAAATATATTGGTCAGGGAAAAAATATTAGAAGAAGACAATTCAATTCTAAATATTTATGCACCCAACTTAAATGCTCCCAGATTCTTTTTTTTTTTTATTATTGTTTTTATTATTAAATCATAGCTGTGTACATTAGTGCAATAAAGGGGTACAAAGTGCTGGTTTCATATACAATCTGAACTATTTTCATCAAACTTATTAACATAGCCTTCATGGCATTTTCTTAGTTATAGTATGAAGACATTTGTATTCTGCATTTAGTAAGGTTTGCCTGTACCCTTCTAAGATGCAACGTAGATGTGACACCACCAATTATCCTCCCTCCACTCTGACCTCACCCCACCCCTACCCTCCCTTTCCCCTTTCCCTATATTCTTGTGCTATAGTTGGGTTATAGCTTTCATATGAAACCTTTAAATTAGCTTCATAGTAGAGTTGAGTACATCAAATACTTTTTCTTCCATTCTTGAGATACTTTGCTAAAAAGAATATGTTCCAGCTCCATCCATGCAAACATGAAAAAGGTAAAGTCTCCAACTTTCTTTAAGGCTGAGTAATATTCCATGGTATACATTTACCATGATTTATTAATCCATTCATGAGTCGATGGGCACTTGGGCTTCTTCCATGACTTAGCAATTATGAATTGGGCTGAAATGAACATTCTGGTACAGATGTCTTTGTTATAATATAATTTTTGGTCTTCTGGGTATATACCTCATAAAGGAATTATAGGATCGAATGGCAGGTCAATTTTTAGATCTCTAAGTATTCTCCAAACATCCTTCCAAAAGGAACATATTAGTGTGCCTTCCCACCAGCAATGTAGAAGTATTCCCTTTTCTACACATCCACACCAACATCTCTGGTTTGGGGATTTTGTTATATGGGCTAATCTTACTGGTGTTAGGTGATATCTCAAAGTAGTTTTGATTTGCATTTCTCTGATTATTAAGGATGGTGTACATTTTTTAATATGTCTGAAGGCCATGTACCTGTCTTCTTTAGAGAAGTTTCTCTTCAATTCCTTTGCCCATCCTGAGATGGGATCACTTGTTCTTTTCCTGCTAATACATTTGAGTTCTATGGATTCTGGTTATTAAACCTTTGTTGCAGGCATATCCTGAAAATATTTTCTCCCATTCTGAGGGCTGTCTGCTTGCTATACTTAGTATGTTCTTAGCTGTACAGAAGCTTTTTAGTTTGATCAGGTCCCAGTAGTGTATCTTTGATACTGCTTCAATTGCCTGGGGAGTCCTCCTCATAAAATATTCACCCAAGCTGATTCCTTCAACAGTTTTCTCTGCACTTTCTTCTAGAATATTTATAGTTTCATGTCTTAAGTTTAAATCTTTAATCCAGTGAGAGTCTACTTTAGTTAGTGGTGAGAGGTGTGGGTCCAGGTTTAGTCTTCTACAGATCGCCAGCCAGTTCACCCAGCACCATTTGTTAAATAGGGAGTCTGTTCCCCACTGAATGTTTTTAATTGGCTTGTCAAAGATCAAGTAAAGGTAAGTGGCTGGATTCATCTCTTGGTTCTCTATTCTGTTCCAAGCATCTACCTCTCTTTTTTTTTTTGCCAGTAACATGCTGTTTTGATCACCATTGATTTATAGTAGAGTCTCAGGTCTGGAAGGGTGATTCCTTCTGCTTTGTTTTTATTTCTGAGTAATGTCTTTGCTATTTGAGGTTTTTTCTGATTCCACATAAAACGAAGTATTATTTCAAGATCTTTAAAATATGACAATGGAGCTTTGATAGGAATTGCATTAAAATTATA
>CAUYRH010074031.1:0-18220 GCA_963574655.1 Perodicticus potto
TCTCAGGAAGCAGAGAAAAACCATGACCTTACAGGAGAAAGTGAAGGAAGGTGAACGATCTAAAGTCGGAGAATTTAATAACAGGAAAGGATGGTTTGATAATTTTAGAAAGAGGTTTGACTTTAACAAAAAAAAAAAAAATTGAGACAACAGGAGAAGCCACTTTTGTTGACCAATAGGTAGCAGATGAGTTCCCATTAAGAAAACAATTCCAGAAAAAGAATATCTGCCTAAACGGGTTGTTTTTAATCATGTGTTTATCTTACAATCAGTAAAAATGTTGTAGGGAGTCAACACCTCTAACCCCTGTGTTGTTCAAGGATCTACTCTACAGTTTGGGACTGTGCCTAAAACTAAATGGCTACTTAGTGAATCGTTGTTGAACAACTGAATAAGTAACTGAGTAAATGAATTAAAATACTAAAAAAAAAAAAAAAAAAAGAAGGAGGCCCTGTCACAAGTACTTTGCTTTTCCATACTGATTCTCACGTCATATCATACCTCAGAAGGAAATCCTGCTAATCCAAGGCATTAAGTATAAGAAGATAAAATCTTAAAGTGCCAGAAGAAAATCTGATGAATATTCATCTTGTCTCTTAGATAAGGAAAATCCTTGAAATCATCAAATCAATAGACATAATACTAAAATAAATAAGTTTAGGGGCAGCACCTGTAGCTCAAAGGAGTAGGTCTCTGGCCCCACATGCTGGAGGTGGGGGGTTCAAACCCAGCCCCAGCCAAAAACTGCAAATAAATAAATAAATAAATAAACAAAATAAATAAGTTTGATGACATAAAAGAAATATATTCCCTATCGCAAGATATCATAATAAAAGTAAGTGGCAATAATCATGTGAGAAAAGGTTTGCGTATTTTAAAGTGTTATTTTTCATTTAAATAAATTTATAAGAAAGACACTGTCATCCAAGTATTTTTTTGCAACTTTTGTTGCTGTGAACTATGATGCCACAGCACTCTACCGAGGGCAACAAAGTGAGACTGTCTCAAAAAATATATATATATATATATTAAAAGACCAATTAAAATTAGTGGTAGTAGAAATAATTTTTTTGTTTTATTCTGTATACTTTTTTATATTTTCCATGTTTTTGTAGCCTAATAAATGTTTTTGAAGTTACCTCAACTTCTCACAAATAGTGATTTCTTTTCTTCTATAACTTTATACCATAATGAATTGCCTGAGAGTGAACAAGGACTGCAATTTATATTGTAATTGACAAATCCTTTTTACATATTAGATAATTACATATTACATAACTCGGTGCTTTAATATCTATAGCTAGATAGATAGATGCAAGATTGAATTAATCAGTCGAGTTTTCTTTAGACCAAAATAATAATGTTACAGTTTAGTCTGAAATGCTTCAACTTTTAGCAGGCCCCTCTCTCAGATGGCAGCCTGCAGTACAGTGTTTTGTCAAAGGCTCCTGCACTCTCCTGCTTTTGCCTTGGGTTGTATCTCTGGGCTCCATCCTTTATCTTGCTGTCTTGGCAGTTATCTGACTTCCGTACAGGTTCCTCAACTTAAATCTGGTTCTTGATCTCCCCCAAAACGTTTGCCTTGATATTTTAACAGTGCCCTGCAAACCTGATCTCATAGAGGTCTGAGTTGAAACTGGAAAGCCAGTTAAGACTCCAACCCAGACCAAGACCATGCAGGGACTTTGTGAGATTCTGGGTTTTCCTGGAGTCTTGTCACAGGTCTCCAGAGCTCCCACCTAGCATGGCACCCCTGATAAGCCAGTAAGGCACATACTTCTTGACTGAACTGCTTCCTTTCCCTCTCTAGTTCTCCAAGGACAGTCTACCAGGCCAAGTGAGAATTTGCCTGGGCCAGCTGCCCATCCTGATGTTGCTGGCACCCTCCGGTGGCTATGGATGGGTGTGCCTTGGCTAGCAGGGAGTTTCAGAGCTAGGTCTTGCTGCAGTGTCCCCACGCTGATTAGTGCCCTCTGGTGACAGTTTAAAGAAGCTGCTACCAGAGATCTGCTATCAGATCCTGGCAAGTCATACTCCTGCAATTCTCCTCCTGCAAGTTGTTAATGTATCCATTGAGGTCTACATTCTTAAAGGGGAAGCCTCTTCTGATTTTGCATCTGGCAGAGAAGTAATAAGTATTTTTTATTTTTTATTTTTTTTGCAGTTTTTGGCCGGGGCTGGTTTTGAACCCGCCACCTCCAGCATATGGGGCCAGCGCCCTACTCCTTTGAGCCACAGGCACCACCCAAGAAGAAAGAATTTTTAAAAATATATAGTGAGAAGCAGAGAGAAGAGATAGAGTCCTGTCAGGGCTGGAGTCCTTGGTTTCAGCTGTTCTGAGGCCCATGAGCATCCTGTCCTTCTCCAGACTCAGTTGTTTCATCAGAAAATCCAGTCCTTCCAATAAGGTCCCCTGTGTAGAGCTATTTGATGTGGTTTTCTGCCCCTTGCAATGTAGAAGCCCTATTGAATTAGGAAGCAAGTAGGGCACTTTCGAGCATAGTCTAGGACTACCCAGAGCAGCATTAGGCAGGATATGGATGGATTGTCTGATCCACACTGTGTTATTTTGGTTGCAAGGAAAAGACTCACTTAAATTAGTAAAGACAAAGTTACTCATTACTCAGAGACAAGTCAAAAGGGGGATTCAGAGAAAAAAACATAAGTGGCTGGCCGCAGTGGCTCACGTCTATAATCGTAGCACTCTGGGAGGCTGAGGAAGGTGGATTGCTTGAGTTCAAGAGTTCCAGACCAGCATGAACAAGAGTAAGACCCCATCTCTACTAAAAATAGAAAAACTAGCCAGACATGGTGGTGCACGCCTGTAGTCCCAGCTACTCAGGGAGGCTGAGGCTGGAGGATCTCTTGAGCCTAAGAGTTTGAGGTTGCTGTGAGCTACAACAAACACCAGGGCACTCTACCCAGGGTGACAAAGTTAGACTCTGTCTCAATAAAAAGAAAAAAAGAAGAAGAAGAAACATACATGAACTCAAATCTAAGTCAAGTGAAGCACAAAGCTTTAGAAAGAACTGGAACTTCAGCAGTAGTATTGGAGAACAGCCACTGCAGTGGCTTCATCTTTCTCAGGGCTTTTTCACCTGAGTGAATCAGCACCAGCCTTCTCTCTGGACCAGCGTTCTCAGCACGTGGCTGCAAAATATAAAGGTCATTCCTGCTACTGTACCTCTGTGACTTTCCAGTTTCAACTCCTACCAAAGCAAAGCTTCTCTTTGTGATACTTATCATGGTTCCCAAGTGAGAAAATCTAACTTCTTCTGCTTATCTTTTTTTAGTTTTGAGACAGTCTTACTCTGTCATCCTGGGTAGAGCACCAGGGCGTCATAGTGATCTTCTTGCCTCAGCCTCCCAAGTACCTGGGACTACAGGCGCCTACTGCAACTCCCAGCTAGTTTTTCTATTTTTAATAGAGACAGGGTCTTGCTCTTGCTCATCCTGGTCTTGAACTCCTGAGCTCAAGCAATTCAACTGCCTCAGCCTCCCAGAAGGCTAGGATTACAGGCCTGAGCCACCAAGCCTGCCCTGCTTATCTTTTTAAACCAAGCACAAGAGGCCTAGGTCACTGAATACAGTTTGTAGCCACTCCCTTAAACCAGGTGTCCCATTAACTGTGGTCATGGTCATGTGGCTCACTGCTCACTAAGCTGAGTGGGTAAGGATTTTACTAGAAAAGGATGTGGGCAGGGCCAGTAACAATTGGCATCTCTAATCAAGCCCACTTAAGTGTAATTTGAACTCTTGCCAATAAGAACAATTAAACTTGTTGTAAACATGGGCAAGCCATTCCCCAAAGACTCTCTCTAATTATCTAGTTGGCAAGAGAGTTCCCCTTCTGGTGCTTGTAGGCACGTGTGGTATCCTGTACCTCAAAATGCACCTTCTTTGAGTCCCCAAGTCCCATCTGCACCTGCCTTAAACACTCTGCAGTCAGCGAGACTACTCCACTCACTTGGGAGTCTATTAATTTTTTTTCTCCCCTTAACCACACTAAAGACTTTGCTTAGTAAAGCATTTTGAAGATTTAGAAAGTGACTGCTCAGTCTGCTCAGGATTTATATCCCAAACAGATGTGCCAAGAAGTCATAGGAATCAAACTGCTATTCTGTGAGTAGAATAATATATTAACTTGCTTTTTAGTAGTTTCGATTACACAGCTGTACAAATTGCAATGGCGTTTTCAGAGCTAAAGCTGCTTTTAGTAAAAGCGCATCATTTCTTCATGGTGGCGGTTTTAGCATAGCAGGCACCTCGGGGGACATGCGTGCATCCTTGTGAAATACTTCTCATTATTTGGGAGAAAATCTTCCAGGTAATTGAGGTATGGTAGTGCTCAACTCAGTTTGAAGAGTCTTCTGCCCTTCATCACAATATCTGAACTGAATATTGTTTCATAATGAAAGTAAGGAACTCCGGAATAATGGTACCATCATCTTACACATTTAGTCTCTCCGAGGCTCAGTTTTCTCAACTGTTCGATCAAGATATTACACAGTACCCATCTTATAGGGTTGTGGTAAAGAGCCAGTAAGATAATGTTTAGAAACAGCTGAGCGAACTGCAAACAAAATAAGTCCTCAACAACTGTTCACTATAATTATCATTAAATTTTGTTTTTTATCTTACTATTTTTAGAGTTTGTTTGTTTTTAGCACAGTTTCTCATTTTAGCCTTACAATAACCTGTGGGTAGCCATGATGCTGATTATATCCCCACTTTATAATGCAATGGACAGAAACAGAAAGATTGATTAATTTATCAGGGGTAAGTGATGTTTTTCTAAAACAACATAGGTAATAATCCGCATTTCTGACTTCCAACTGGTTGTTCTCTCTGCAGAGAACTTAAGTCCTGTGATAGAGACGTTAGTGAAAGGAGAAATCTAATATTATACTAGAGGAAGAATCCAGTACAACTTTCATCCAAGAGTTGTCACTTGTCTAGAAATACTGTGTGGACATTTATTTTTGGCAGCCTAGAAAGTCAGATAAAGGGACTTTTAGCTATGATACAATTAAGTCTTGATTTGAATTACAACTAATATTAATTTTAAAGTTTTTCCGGAGTTTCGTGAAAAGACTCAAAAGGAGAAAAAACGTGACCTCAAACATTAGCTCCCTTATAGGGAGCAATAAGCAAACATTAAAGTCAGAATTGTAATGAAGAAATGTCAGTACCAGTCCTAGAATAAGCAGACTTGGAGGCATGCTGCACAGTGTGGAAATTATACGTAGATTCTCTGAGCCTCGTTCTACGAGATTAGATCAGATTCAGAAATCTCTGATCAATTGCACTCTAGATCGTCCTACAAAGTCACATACAAGTACTCCCTGGAGGAAAGCGACTCTTATTATGGGTCCTTCGGATTTCCACAAATTAAGAAATAAAATATGAGCTCACAATAAAAACTGTCAACACAGTTAGGACCAACAGAAAGAACAAACAATAAATTTATATCTGTAAGAACTAAAGAAGTGGGATTGGAACTGTCATCTATAGATTATCAAATAGCCTTTTATGAACCATTTAAAGAATTTAAATATGGGGTGGCGCCTATGGCTCAGTGAGTAGGGTGCCAGCCCCATATATCGAAGGTGGTGGGTTCAAACCCAGCCGCAGCCCAACTGCAAAACAAAAAAATAGCTGGGCGTTGTGGTGAGCGCCTATTGTCCCAGCTACTCAGGAGGCTGAGGCAGGAGAATCGCTTAGACCCAGGAGTTGGAGGTTGCTGTGAGCTGTGTGACGCCATGGCACTCTACCGAGGGCGACAAAGTGAGACTCTGTCTCTACAAAAAAAAAAAAAAGAATTTAAATATGGGATACAATGGAGTAAGAAACAAGGAAGTATTACAATGACCAGAAAGATAAATATAAGAACCAATAATAGATACAGATTTAGAAATAAACATACATACAGCTTTTAAATTAACAAGTCAATGAGGGTGTTGAAAACAGAATAAAAATAGCTAAAGACAGATTAGTGACCCGGAAGTTGTATGTGAGGAAATTACCCAAAATGTAGCACAGAAAGTCCAGGACATGGAAAATATGAAAGAGTGGTCAAAAGACATGGAGCACAGAACAAGGTTTAACATATGTCTAATCAGAGTTCCAGAAAGAAAGAATAGAGAAAATAGGAAAAAGGCAATAATGAACAAAATAATGGCCAGGAGTTTTCCTGAATTGATTAAAGATGGCTTCACAGACAGAGAAAGCAAGCAAGGCATATATCAAGCACAATAAAGAGAATAGAACTCTCTAGAATAAAGAGAAATCCACGTCTAGCTATATTTTGATGAAACTGCACCAACACCAAAAAATAAAGACCTTAAATTCCCAGAGACACCTGTGATCTTAGCACTTTAGGAGCCAGGGTAGGAGGACTGCTTGAGGTCAGGAGTTCAAGACCAAAATGAGCAAGAGTGAGACCTCCATCTCTACAAAAAATAGAAAAAATTACCAGGTATAGTATCACATGCCTGTCGTAGTGCCAGCTCCCTGGGAGGCTGAGGCAGGAGAATTACTTGAGCTCAGGAGTTTGAGGTTGCAGTGAGCTATGATGACACCACTGTACTCTAGCCTGGGCATCAGAATGAGACCTTGTCTCCATTAAAAAAAGAATCCTAGAGAGAGAAGTCAGGCCAAGGCACCAACAAAGAACAAATAATAAGCTAAAAGGAAATGTAACAATAGTTTCTTAGTGCTCATAACAATGTAGTAGTGACTATTATTATTTCTATTTTGAGGTAAGGAAACTCTGGCTTGAGAGAGAATGCCCAAAATCTACAAAGCAACAAGATTGTAGTTTAGAAACAATGTTGAATGGAAAAAGCAGGTCATAACCTGCTTTAGCTGTATGCAATAGCACAGATAAATCTTAGAATTAATACTGAAAAAAGGAGGTGCCAGGAAACTATACAGAATACCATTTTTATAAAGCTCACGAGCAAAACTAAATAATATATTGCTTAGAAATACAGACATACACGATTAAATTACTTTTAAAAAGCAAGAGAGACCAGGTATGCTTCTTCATGCCTGTAATCTCAGCACTTTGAAAGGCAGGAGAATTTCTTAAAGCCAGGAGAATCACTTGAAGCCAGAATCAGCCTGGACAACATAGAAAGATCCTATCTCTAAAAAAAAAAAAAAAAAAAAAAAAAAAAATTTTTTAATTAGCTGGGTGTGGTGGCACACACCAGTAGTCACAGCTACTCAGGAGGTTGAGGCAAGAGGATTATTTGAGCCCAGGAGTTTGAGGTTGCTATGAGCTATGAGCTATGATGATGCCACTGCAATCTAGTCCAGGTGACAGAGCAAGACCTCTGTCTCAAAAGAAAAAAAAAGAAAGAAAGAAAAGAAAAGAGAGAGGGATGGCACCCATGGTGCTGGCCCCATATACCAGAGGTGGCGGGTTCAAACAAGGCGCCCTGCCAAAAACTGCAGAAAAAAAAAGAAAAGAGAGAGAGAAAGGAGGGAGGGAGGGAAGAAGGAAGGAAGGAAGGAAGGAAAAAAGGAATGAAGGAAGGAAAGAAGGAAGGACGGAAGGAAGGAAGGCGACAGAGTGATATACACAAAATTCAGGATAGTGTTTACCATTGAAAGGGGGACAGCAGAATGGGACCAGGAATAGCACACATTGCAAAGGCAAAGGTAAAGTTCTAATTCTTAGATTTAGAGGCAGGGAACAGGTACTCATTAGTACATTGCAAATTTGCACATCGTCTGTATTCTTGTGTATGCATCAATGTTGCATAAAAAAATGAATTGCCAAAGGATGGATTTTTAACTGGAGTTTTACAAAATATATTTGAAAATCGCTGGTTATTCCTTCTGACTGATGGCTGATGAGTATAATTGAACTCTAGAATTTAACTTCTAAATTTTTTAGAGAATCTCATAAAATCTTTCTACGTAATTAGTAGAAGGGAATGGTGGAAGTCATTCCTGGTCTTCTATGTTCTCTCCAAGTGGAACAGTCTGTTCACACGGCTTTAATAAAAGGTGTGCTATTTACATTGTTTGAATGGCTATCTTCAACTTTGTATTCCGATGACAAAAATAAATAAATAGGAAATGAATAAATTCTACATAGGAAAAATACGTTCACAGGATAATTATTAGAAAAAAGTAGTTTCATCTTGTATTTGATTAAAATTGGTAACGAGAGAAAAAATTGGTGCCAAATTTTTTTCTTTTGGTGGTAAGATTATAAAATAAATTTACTTTCTCATTTCAAAAATGTTATGAACCAATTAGCTCCATTTTAAAGTAAATAAATATTGCAGGGTTGCTATTTCAATAAGATATTTACTCCATAAATTCTACATAGATGTATTTGTACTGGACTAAATTTACAATTTAATAAAGGTCTAATTGCTTTTTAAAGTCAATTTTATGCAAATATATTTACTACTATTTAAAGATTTTTCAGGATGTTTGGAAAGTGTCCAAACCAAAATCATGAATTACCAATTAGAAAGCAAAATCAAACTGTTAGATATTTTCACACTAAATCTTAACTTTTTGAAATGATACTGTCTTATTTTTTTTAATCCTTACAATAAATTCAGAATTACTAGATCAATTTGAGATGATTTCTCCTATTCTCTATATTTTCCTCTTATTTTAATTGTTTATAATTACATTATTATAAATTATAATTATCATATTGCCAGATGCAGTGGCTCACACCTATAATCCTATCACTCTGGGAAGCTGAGGTTGATTTCTTGAGCTCAGGAGTTCAAGACCAGCCTGAGCAAGAGCAGGACCCCATCCCTACTTAAAAAGGAAAAAAAAAGAAAACTAGCTGGATCCCTGTAGCCCACAGGTACATCGGAGGCTGAGGCAAGAGGACTGCTTGAGCCAAGTGTTTGAGGTTGTGGTGAGCTATGATGCCATGACACTCTACCCAGGATGACAGAATCACAGAAAAAAAAAAAAAAAGGACATATTTGAGTTAAATGAATTATTTGGTACCAACATTGAGTTTTACTTTGTCTATACACTTGATATTCCCTCAAGAATTTCATCAAAAAAAATATATAAGTATCTTATATTTGCTTAGTATGGGAGAGTGTTTTCTAGACATAATATGTTCAATTTTCCCTTCGTGAAAAATGAAGATTAATTTTTCATAGGGGTAAACCAGTTTAGTGGTTTATTAGGTTTAATGAATAATGAATTGCAAGATGTGATTTTTAAAAAAATTCTGTATAATTTTGCATTCTTTTGATTAGTAATACAATTTGAAATTAATGCTATAATTTCCTAGAAAGTAGAAAGGATTTTCCTAAAGATGATTAAGATAAGCTCTTAATGGATCCCTATTGTATCAGCATTTACTAGTATACCAGGTCTCCTAAATATTCAATATGCTCAGACTCCTACATACCTCCTATAAAACTCCCCTTGTACAGTTGTTTTTAGTTTTTATTTTATTTTATTTTATTTATTTATTTTGAGACAGAGCCTCAAGCTGTCACCCTGGATAGAGTGCCTTGGCATCACAGCTTGCAGCACCCTTCAATTCCTGGGCTCAAGTGAGTCTCTTGCCTCCGCCTCCCAAGTAGCTGGGACTACAGGCGCCTGCCACACGCCTGGCCATTTTTTGGTTGCAGCCGTCATTGTTGTTTGGCTGGCCCGGGCTGGATTCGAACCCGCCATCTCAGGTGTACGTGGCTGGAGCCTTAGCCCGTTGAGCAACAGGTGCCGAGCCTGTTTTTAGTTTTTAAAAGTGGCATTCATCAGTTTCAATATGTTTATGTATGGATGGTAGACTTTGGCATTTGCAAGAGTTTTGCTCAGAGGCCTTTATGATTCCCCAAATTTAAAACAAATAAACATGGCTCATGCCTGTAATCCTAGCACTCTGGGAGGCCGAGGCAGGTGGATTGCCTGAGCTCACAGGTTGGAGTCCAGATTGAGCCAGAGCAAGACCTCATCTCTAAAAATAGCCAGGCTTTGTGGCAGGCGCCTGTAGTCCCAGCTACTTGGGACTGAGAGGCTGAGGCAAGAGAATCACTTGAGCCCAAGAGTTTGACAACATTGCCGTGAGCTATGATGCCACGGCACTCTACCAAGGGTGACAAAGTAAGACTTTGTCTCAAAAATAAATAAGTAAACAAACAAATAAATAAAACAAACAGAACAGCAACAATAAAAACAAAACTCTACAGCATGAAACCTGTTCTACAGAGGGAAGAATCAACCTGTGCAGAGAGAAGCAGACTACAAGAGAGACAAAATCTTGAGAGCTCCCCGGTACCCAGAAAGCCTGGCTGCCACTGGATACCTCTTTACTCACATCATACATTCCCCTCCTCTTTGCTACTTCAAGTAGGTTTCTGTTACCTGCATGTTTATGCCAAACTAACCTGGTAATGAATATAATATATCATTCCATTGCATGGGCCCAATGATACTCAGTTAATCTTTGTGATATCTTACTGACATCATAGTATTATGAATCCTTTTGTTAAAGAAAGATACCCAAGCCAACCTGATCTCGCTTCTGCAAACAAGATTTCAGAGCTCAATGAGCCTCCCAAGTAAAGAGCATCCCTTAGAGAAGGCCGCCCCTTCTTCATTTGGCTGGTCTATAGGTTACGCTGTGCAACTAAGTTTAGGGGATAAATGAAAAGAGCAAAAGGATTTCAATGTACCAGTTCTCTATGATATAGGAAGTATCTCTATCTTTGAAGCCTAACACTGAAATCAGATGCTTAGCTTTATGACTTCCTTCTCTCCAACGACAAGATAAGAAAAACATATGTAAGTCTTTTAGTGTTATCAGGAAGTAATTATTAGTTTTACTGAAAACATAATGCCTTGGAGGCATCGACTGAAAGTTCTAATTGAAACCATTCCTGAAATGAATAAATATTAAAAATGAGCAGTACGTGAACTTCACTTGCCTATGGCCAAAGTAAGTATTTATGACTCTCTGTCATATGTGCTCTTCTTCGCAATTTTTCTCTTTCATCTGAAAAGTGATTCTTTTACCTTTTGGAATCTAATTTAGATACAAAACAATGACAGCTTGGGTTTTGCCCCATGTATAATAAATCAACTGATGCAATTCCCTTCCATTAAGAATGGTCCACTAGGGAGTATATATTCAGGGTAACTTGAATACATGCTTCTGGGGGAGGGGAAAACCCACTAATAGCCAAGTGAACAAGCTTTAAATTAACTTTATATACAAGAGCCTGTTAAATTTTAAATCTACAGATAAAAGTCTCACCATATCCAAATCTATGTCTTGTAAGTATTCCTGAAAGTGTGTACACATATTATAATTAACATTTTAGAAACATCAGGATTGAAACTACATATAATGTCTCAAAATAGTCTGTAAGCTCCTTAGAGAAAGGACTACATCTTTCATAACTTTTTATCCCCAGCACCTGCATGAAAGGTGAACTGGAGAGTTGGATTAGCACCAGGAATGGGAGGCTCGGCACCCGTAGCACAGTGGTTACTCCGCCAGCCCATGCACCGAGGCTGGCGGGTTCGAACCTGGCCCAGGCCAGCTAAACAATGACAACAACAACAAGAAAACAGTCAGGCATTGTGTCAGGCACCTGTAGTCCCAGCTACTTGGGAGGCTGAGGCAAGAGAATTGCTTAAGCCCAAGAGGTTGAAGTTGCTATGAGCTGTGATGCCACGGCATTCTACAGAGGGTGACATAGTGAGACTCCGTCTCAAAAAACAAAACAAAAAAACAACAGTAATGGCAGACTTGTACCAGAAGAAAAGAGAAGAACCATTCAGGCAAGTATGTAATATCAGACATAGCAAATGGACAGAGGCTATGGGTTAGGAAAAAGTAGAAAAGACATGAGGCAAGTATGAAGTCTAATTTTGTTTATATTGAAATACATTTAGTTATATCTAGGATATGGACTCTGGCGAATTTCCCCACTCACTGCGGGGCTAAGTGGATTTCAGGATTATGTCAGATCTCAGTGAATCAGGATGGCAGTGAGGGGAGGTGGAGGAAGAGGCATTGCTATTAGATAAAGACCCACCATGCAGCTGCTGTGCTCACATCTTATGGGTAAAGCAGGTATGTATGTATCTCAACCACAGATTCAGTTGTGCGGAGAAAGTGCATTGATTTTCCTGGAGCACTTTGTTTCTAAGCATGGTGTGATATCACCAGGTATATTAATCAGGGTGTAATAATAAAGCAGAAATTGCTGTAGATGTTTCAGGCAGGAAGGGATTTAATATGGGGGATAAAATGTTTAAAACTCTTTGGAAAGGGCTGGCAGAACAAATGTCAGGGAATACTACCGATAAAGAAGGTGCAGAAATCTTAAAAGCTATCTCAGCTACCTACAGGTCAAAACAGAGGGACCCCAGGAAGAGACCCAGAAGCTTCTGTTTGCTGAGGCCGTGTGGGCCCTTTGATGCTGGAGGAGCAATAGTGAGTTCCGCTGCTCTTTCACCTTCTCAAATCTCTCCAATTTTAGTATATGTGCTGCGAAGCAAACACAGCCTTCTCAAATCTTACTTGAATGCCTGTCACTGACTGAATCTAAACAGTGTCGTTAACGGGAGAATTTGGGGAAAGCAGCAAGTAGTCACTAGGCCTCCTGCTCCTGCAGTCCTGGGAGGTGCTAACAAGAACAGGGATGGTTTTGAGTACAAATGGACAATATCTGGCACATGGTGGAAATTTCATTTTAGTTAGTTTGAAGATCTTTTATTCTTTTTCTGGGTTACGAATGATTTCTGGGTGATTTATGTACTGTCAGGCATGGGGGCTGGGGGTGGAAGCTAGAGTGTATTCAGTTCTTTTTTTCCCTTCAATACAGGGTCTTGCTCTGTTACCCAGGCTTGAGTACAGTGGTGTGATCATAGCTCACTGCAGCCTCAAATTCCTGGGCTCAAGGGGTTCCCCCCACTTCAGCCTCCTGAGTAGCTGGGACTATAGGCACAGGCTGCCACATTTCGCTAACTCCCACCGCCACTGCTAAAAGTCAGCCAAGCACGGTGGCTCACGCCTGTAATCCTAGCACTCTGGGAGGCTGAGGACTGCTTGAGCTCACAAGTTCAAGACCAGCCTGAGCCAGAGCAAGACCCTGTCTCTAAAAGAATAGCCCAGCATTGTGGTGGGCACCTATAGTCCCAGCTACTGGGGAGGCTGAGGCAAGATCACTTGAGCCCAAGAGTTTGAGGTTGCTGTGATGCCTTGGCACTCTTCCAAGGGTGACAAAGTGAAACTCTATCTAAAAAAAAAAAAAAAAAGAAAAGAAAAGAGAGAGAGAGATGAGATCTTCACTATGTTGCATAGGCTGATCTCAAACTCTGGGGCTCAAATAATCCTCCAGCTTTGATCTCCCAAAGTGCTTGGATTACGGGCATGGTCTACTATGCCTAGCACTATATACTAGCTATGACATTTTTTTAATATACTAGCTATGACATTTCAAATTAAATGATGGAACTATTAATCTCAAATAAATTTTGAATCAATAAACTCATTAACCATTTAATTATCATTGTCCTCATTGTAGTAGCATGAGTTTTTTGAATATTGGTATTTTGCATCAAATTAAATCTCACTTTGTCACCCTTGGTAGAGTGCCAGGGCAACATAACCCACAGCAACCTTAAACTCTCAGGCTTAAGCAAGTCTCTTGCCTCAGCCTCCCAAGTAGAAAATTGAAGAAATTTAAGTATTTTCCCCAATGTGTTCATATGATCCATTTCTGTTTAATAACTGGATGATCAAAAATTTCCAAAAATTGGCTCAGTACCTGTGGCTCAACGGGCTAAGGCGCCAGCCACGTACACCTGAGCTGGCGGGTTCAGGCCCGCCAAACAACAATGATGGCTGCAACCAAAAAATAGCCAGGCGTTGTGGTGGGCGCCTGCAGTCCCAGCTACTTGGGAGGCTGAGGCAGGAGACCTGCTTGAGCCCAGGAATTGGAGGTTGCTGTGAGCTGTAATGCCACGGCACTCTATCCAGGGTGACAGCTTGAGGCCCTGCCTCAAAAAAAAAAAAAAAATTTCCAAAAATCTTTAATATTTTTATTTAAATTTTAACTTGGCATCTTAATGAATCACTGCTTTCATTATGATTTGTAATTTATTTTTGTTACAATTTATTTCTTGGCACAGAATAATAGCTATTGACTCCATTTCTGATCTTTATCACTCTGCTTCATATTTTATTAATTTTTTCACAACTGTTAACTTTTATTTGAATTTTTATTCATTAAAAAGATACATTTCATGATGACAAAAAAGGCACTTCCAAATTAGAAGTTTCTGAATTCTCACTTATTTTACAGAAACATTTCAAAACATCATTCCATATTATAGTTGAAATGGTATATTTCAAGTTCCCATTAGCTGAATCCCCAAAATACCCACAGCCACTTCATTGCCATATTACAAAAGGGGAAGAAAATGGAAGAGAAACCGAGGTAGGGAGATACAGTGGCCTTAACTGATTGTTATTAAAGTATATTATTTTTGCAAACTTTGCAAAAACATACGACCATGATATTGCTAGAAAGAGGGCCATAGAGGTGAAGGTCCCTGGGTGGGCATTTGTGGTCTGGGTCATCGTAGGTCCACATCTTATACCTGCCTGATCTTTGGTTGGGTTTCCTAAGATCACTCTTAGTCAACATGCATTCTGTGCCACTGCGGGGGGCCAGCTAGCTGCCACCACGCATGGCGACAGTGGTGGGCAGGAGGCTCTACCAAAGGCCACACTATGTAGCCACTTCTCTGGAGTCTTCTTATCCTTTCCCCAGCTCCATCTGAAAGTTGAAGCTTAGGTCTTTTCTGCACTAGATGATCTAATCCTCTTTAGAGACTCAGCTGTTTCCCTTCCCCTTGTTGTTTTGCCCAGGAGGGGCAAGTCATGGCTCCCCACTTCCCCCCATGCCTCTTCTACCCACCCTGTCTATCACATATCACTTCCCTTTTGAGTCCTTTCCTCCACTCTGACCCAGGGGCACCCTTATGTGCTCTGGGTAAAAGAATTCTTTTCCCCCCAATGACCTGCATCCTTTTCAGATCAAGGCTTTTGAAACTTAAAAATCTTCTCTCTGCCTTTTTTTTTTTTTTGATGCCTTCCTGAGGCCATGAACACCATATCATCTGTGAAGGCATGTGATAGGAAGGAAAGGACAAATGACAACAAAGAAAAAGACAAAAGTAAAAACAAAAACAAAAGCAAAAGATTCAAACTGTAAACATATTATCTTGCCACACTAGTATCAGCTTGTTCCTCTGCACATTACAGAATGGGAATGAGGTAGGTTCCTGAGCATCACCAGTCCCTTTCTCCTACATTTCTCTTTCCTCTCCTGCCCTCCGCCAGCCATTACCACCCAAAGGTGAACCTGCTCCTTGTTTAGTACCTGTAAATCTCCTACCATAGCCCCTTCAAGGAAACGATACCCTTTGGAAGGGTTTCCGAATCAGGAAAATCTTGTGAGTCAATCCAGCGGGTGTACTACGGAGGGACGGCTATTGGGGTTATCCTACTCTCTTTCTCTCTCCCTTTCTTTTCACCCAGGTCTCTCTCTAATTCACTCCACCTGCCCCACCCCAGGTCTGCAGCCATTACACCTAGGCTCAAAGGTCACAGAAGCAGAGTGTCCCACATTCCTAAGTCTCTTTGTGATGACAGCAGCAGCTGGGGAAGGAGGCTACCAAGGGATGGTAGGAAAATTAGGAAAGAAGTAGAAACTCAGAGAGCAAGTGTGTGTTTGTTTTTGTTTTACTCCTCCTTTAGAGCAGTGATTTTCTTTTTCTTTATTTTTTTTTTTTTTAGAGATGGAGTCTCACTTTTTTGCCCTCAGTAGAGTGCTGTAGCGTCACAGCTCACAGCAACCTCCAGCTCTTGGGCTTAGGCAATTATTTTGCCTCAGCCTCCTGAGTAGCTGGGACTATACGTGCCTGCCAGAACGCCAGGCTATTTTTTGTTGCAGTTTGTTTGGAGCTGGGTTCGAACCTGCCACCCTCAGTATATGGGGCTGGCGCCCTACTCACTGAGCCACAGGCACCACCCTAGAGCAGTGATTTTTAAACAGTGTGCTGTGAGAGGATCTTAGGTGTGCCACAGACATTTTTAAAAATCATGAAATTATTTTCAAAAGTAGTTCAAAGTATAGTAAGTATGTTCTTCATTTTTTTTTTATCAACATAGTTTAACTATAGGTTTGAGTGTGCCATGAGATAAAAAAAGGTTGAAAAACACTGTTATAGAGACTTCCCCAGAGTATATTCTGCAGCATGAGGTCCTGGGTACCCTCTTATGTTCTGTGGGACAATGAAATTTTGTCATCCTACCATACTTCTTAGCCTTACCTTCTTCACAGCTCACCTGTGTCTCTCAAAATCTACCCACCTTCCTATTGCCAATATCTCTTTTCTTCTTACCTGAAGACCCAATTCTTTGTGCTCAGCCTTCAAGATCCAACTCAAAGAACATGGCATCTTCAAACCTTCTTCCTTCCCTTCTCCCACCTCACCTCACCTTCACCATTCTTTTAGCTGGAATACGCCCCACCCCTGAACTTCTGAATATTTCATTTACTCTCCTTTTACAGCATTGATCACCTTGAACCTTATGGCCTACTTTAAGCCCATGCCATAGTGCCCTTGAGAGAGGTCGATGACCATTAGTACTCTGTGGGCAGGATCCATGTCTGGTTTACCTCTGTGTCTCCCATGGCACCTGGCTTAGCACTATTTACCTGGCAGATGCTCAATAATATTCTCTGAATCACACCCCTCCCCTGCCCCCTCCTCCATGCAGTTTCCATTCCCCTAGATCCTGGGGCTCTGTGTGTGTTCAGGGCAATCCTCTTGCCTCCTTGGGAAATTCCCTCTGTCCTTTTCCTCTCCTTTCCTTGTTCTCTCCCTCTACAATTCTCATCTCCCATCCCTGTTGCATAACCCAGTCTCCTAGTAAAATCCAGACAATGATCCTTTAAAGATATGCCCTTTTGGCTCGGTGCCCATGCTCAGTGATTAGGGCTGCAGCCACATAAACCAGGGCCAGCAGGTTCGAACTCGGCCCTGGCCTGCTAAGAACAACAATGACAACAACAACAACAATGAAAAAATAGCTGAGCATTGTAGCAGGCACCGGTAGTCCCAGCCACTTGGGAGGCTGAGGCAAGAGAATTGCTTGAGCCCAAGAGGTTGCTGTGAGCTGTGGCACTCTACTGAGGGTGACAAAGTGCGACTCTGTCCCAATAAAAAATAAAATAAAATAGGGGCAGAGGGAAACCAGAGGAGTGAAAAACAAGTGCTTCCAATGTCGTCAGACTGGCCACTCTAGAGAAGAATGCCCCCAGCAATACCACTGCCTGGTCAAGCCACCTGGCCCCTGTCCAGAATGCAAGGGTGACCACTGGAGGGTGGCCTGTCCCCAGAGGCAAAGGCCTCCTGGACCAGTGACCCCATCGGAGCCCAGACTGGACTGAGGGTGCCTGGGGCAAATTCTCATGGCTCCAGCTTGTGTCATCACCCCTCATGAGTCCCAGGTTTGCCTTAAGTGGAGCAGCAGGAGATAAAATTTCTTTTGGACACTGGAGCAAACTTTTCTGTATTTCTCTCTAAACCTTGTCTTTTATCCCTCAAATCCATAACTATACAGAGGGTGTCTGGAAATCCGGCTACCAAATTTTTCCCCCAGGCTTTCAACTGAAATTGCAATGACTTGCTGTTCTCTCATGCCTCCCTAATCCTGCCTAAAACTCCTGCTCCCCTTTTGGGGAGGGACATACTAAAACAGGAACTTTTCCCACCTGGAGATCTAGCCATGATCAAAACTTTTCCCTCTAATTCGCCTTCCCTAACCCCAACTTGGGAAGTCCCCTTTCCTGTTGTCTTGTCTTCTTCTACAGCTGTTAAAGTTATAGGAGTCGATTCCTGCATACATCATTCACGAGTAAAATCCTGGAACCCTCCATCTTCTACGGAGGCAATGAAGACAGCCAACCACAGACCACCTACACTTTCGAGCCAAAAGAAAGTTTGAAGTTATTATTTAGGAAACAGCAAAAAAATTCCTAATATGGTTTTCTTATAGCATCACTGAATAAGTGCTTCTAACCTGACGCTGTTCTACCTTTGCTTATTACTCATTACACTAATCAGATTTATGTTTTCCAGAAATGTCATCAAGCCACACGCAATAAAGATGGTTCCAGTCCATGAA
>CAUYRH010074033.1:0-13064 GCA_963574655.1 Perodicticus potto
TTGATAGTGATCAAAACATCATGGTACTGGAACAAAAACAGAGAGGTTGATGTTTGAAACAGAATAGACAACCAAGAGATGAATCCAGCTACTTACCGTTACTTGATCTTCGACAAGCCAATTAAAAACATTCAGTGGGGAGAAGACTATCTATTTAACAAATGGTGCTGGGTGAACTGGCTAGCGTCCTGTAAAAGGCTGAAACTGGACCCACACCTCTCACCATTAACTAAGATAGACACTCACTGGATTGAAGATTTAAACTTAAGACATGAAACTATAAAAGTTCTAGAAGAAAGTGCGTGAAAACTCTTGAAGAAATCGGTTTGGGTGAATATTTTATGAGGAGGACTCCCCAGGCAATTGAAGTAGTATCAGAGATACACTACTGGGACCTGATGAAACTAAAAAGCTTCTGTACAGCCAAGAACATAGTAAGTTTAGCAAGCAGACAGCCCTCAGAATGGGAGAAAATATTTCCAGGTTATGCCTCTGACAAAGGTTTAATCACCAGAATCCATAGAGAACTCAAACATATTAGCAAGAAAAGAACTAGTGATCCCATCTCAGGATGGGCAAAGGACTTTAAGTGAAACTTCTCTAAAGAAGATAGGTGCACAGCCTACAGACACATGAAAAAATGCTCACCATCCTTACTCATCAGAGAAATGCAAACCAAAACTACTTTGAGATACCGCCTAACTCCAGTAAGATTAGCCCACATAAAAAAATCCCAAAACCAGAGATGTTGGCGTGGATGTGGAGAAAAGGGAACACTTCTTCACTGCTGGTGGGAATGCACACCAAATACGTTCCTTTTGGAAGGATGTTTGCAGAATACTTGAAGATCTAAAAATTGGCCTGCCATTAGATCCTATAATTCCTTTTCTAAGTATATACCCAGTAGACCAAAAATCACATTATAACAAAGACATTTGTACCAGAATGTTCATTTCAGCCCAATTCATAATTGCTAAGTCATAGAAGAAACCAAAGTGCCCATCGATCCATGAATGGATTATTAAATTGCAGTACATATATACCATGGAATATTATGCAGCCTTAAAGAAAGATGGAGACTTTATCTCTTTCATGTTTACATGGATGGAGCAGGAACATATTCTTCTTAGCAAAGCAGCTCAAGAATGGAATAAAAAGTATCCAATGTACTCAGCCCTAGTATGAAACTAATTTATAGCTTTCAAATAAAGGGTATAACCCAACTATAGCACTAGAATATGGGGAAAGGGGCAAGGGAGGGGAGGAGAGGGGTGAAGTTGGGGTTGAGGGAGGTTAATTGGTGGGGCGACAGCTACGGTGCATTTTAGAAGGGTTCAGGTGAACCTTACTAAATGCAGAATAGAAATGTCTTCATATAATAACTGAGAAAATGCCAGGAAGGCTATGCTAACCAGTTTGATTCAAATAGTTCAGATTGCATATGAAACCAGCACACTGTACACCTTGATTGCACTATTGTACACAGCTATGAGTCAATAATAAAGACAATTTAAAAAAAGAGAGAGGAAGGATAGGAAAAGGGAGAAAAGGAGATTGATAGCAGTCCCAATAGCAGAAATGATTTTCATTGTTGTTTGTTTGTTTCTTTTTAAGTCATATACACATAGATCATGTATCCTTTAATGCATTTATGGGGTGCAATGTACTGATTTTATATATAATTTGGAATGCTTAGATCAAATTAGTTAATATAGGCTTTTACCTCATTTACTTAATTATTATATTAAGACATTTATAATCTATCAGAATACAATATTCTAGTCTAGTAGATTTGACCTGTACCCTTGCAATATGCACCATAGCTGTGGTCCCACCATTTCCTCTCCCTCCATCAAACCACCCCCGTCCCTCCCATCCCCTTCCTCTTCCCTCCTACTGTTTCTTTGTTTGTTCTATGTTTTGAGACAAAGTCTCACTTTGTCACCTTCAGTAGAGTGCCATGACATCTCAGCTCACTGCAACCGCAAACTCTAGGGATTAAGCAATTCTCTTGCCTCAACCTCCCAAGTATCTAGGACTCCAGGTGCCGCCCAAAACCCATGGATTTTTTTTAAAGATGAGATCTCTCTCTGGCTCAGGGTGTTCTAGAACTCCTGAACTCAGGCAATCCACCTGCATTGGCCTCCCAGAGTGCTAGACTACATGAGTGAGCCACTGAGCCTGGCCCAGAAAACTTTTGTAATTTTAACTGTCATTTCAAAACTTCTCCAGAGATAGTTACTCAAAAGGCTCATGCGTGAACACCATGACCTTGGACAGAACGGATCCCTGTGCTCCCCACATCTGGAAGAAAATGCTCCAATAGGCAACATTTGCTGGAACCCCAGAACCATGTCCTCTCAACAAAAGAGAAATGCACTAGAAGGAAGATTATAATTACTTTAGAAACGGAGATTACATTCGCATCCTGGAACTGGTGGTCCCATAAATTGACATCCTCCATACCCGTGAACCCATGGGAACAGCTTCCATCTAACTGACATGTCTGACTTGAAAATGGGCTCCTCTTTGACACACCAGGATGGTCTTAGGTAACTTACTCTCAAATACATGTAAGCAAATGAATTATAAGTAGTGGAGCCATGTCATCTCTTCTTTCTAAATGGTAAACATGTCTATTTCTCTCTCCTATCTCCATCATTCAAATGAAAAATAAAATAAAAACAAAAGGCAATCCTCCTTTAAATAGTCTACAGTTTCTCAGTTCTCTGAAAGATAAGGTTATCTAACTCATCCTTGTATTACTTTCCAATTGCCCCCCTAACCACAACCAACGGAGAGGTTTAAAGGTACTCGCCACAGGGGAAGAGGCACTTTCATTGTTTTACAGGACACCTGCTGTTTCTAAATAACAAGTCTGGTATGGTCTGAGAGGGCATCACCTGGCTCTGGGAACCAGCTACCCACCTGCAATCCCAAAATGACAGATCCTGATTTGACAGCCCCGGGGGATGCTGGATCTTACCATCATGGGCCCCCTCTCAGCAATCCTCCTGTTATTAATGATTGTCCCTTGTGTCATCCAATACTTGTCCTCATTTACTTAAGACGGGGGGAAAAGTGTCAACTGCAATTGCAACCCAATTTCTACCACTCCCAAACCTTCTGCCAATGACCCCCAAATGCACGCAGTCTTACCTACACCTGACTTATCCCACTGAGTACAACCGTGACCCTGTTCAGGCAGAAGCAATTCAAAAGACTGACCATTGTTACCACCACCACTTAACAAGAGTCTGAAATGTCAGGGGGCCTAATGTGGCCTCCCAGGGACCCTCCTCTCTCCTCCTCTTCCTCCTCTCTTCCTAAGACAAAGAACACAAGGGACCTGCTTAGCCCCACCCCCTGAAGAAATTCACACCCAAGGTCCCTAACCTACCAAAGCCCTCTGGGCAAGCTGTGGAAATCGCCCAGGCCTATGGCCCCATATAAAGGGGTCTCTAACTGCCCATGGGGGCAGAAGCCATCTTTGCCATGCCCATGGTCCCTATCCAAAAACCTGACCTGAACTTTCCCCCTCCCAGTCTCCTCTCTGGGTGTCACCAGGACACGTTTCAGTTTTTATATTGGGGTAGGAGGTTGGAAATTTTTATTGGTAGCAATTTAAGGATATTAACTCAAAAAATGTATGGACATGTGCCCTGCCTATGGGGTCAAAATATGAGAAGGACTCAAGTACTGAAATTACAGGTAGGATCTTTGCATCCCAAATTTTAGATAGGGTTGTTAAGAAGTTTTGTTGTGTGCTTTCCTCACAGGCTTTATTATTTTTAAAACAGTGACTATTGGTGTCAATTCTGTGGAGCCTGTGGGTTTTTCATTTCCCTTTATTCCCAGTCACTGAAATATGTGATGAAACCTGGAGACAGGAGCTGGACAGCCAGGGCCTTTTTCTTTTTCTCTTGACACTGAGTCCTGAGGTATGTGGATAACTGGATCTGTTACGTCTAGGTGCATTCTGCTGCCATGTCAGAGAGTCCTAGTTCTCCAGTGGCGCTTGCCTCACAATAATGGAGGGTACAGGGGAGGAAAAGTATGGCCCCAAATGTCGCCATTAGAATTCCTCTGGTGTAATGGAATTGGGTCACATTGGTGAGACTCTTTCCGAGTCCAATTTATAATTGTTAGGCTTTAAATTTCAAAATGGCTTTTCAAATGCTCATAGTGTAGCACCAATCAGCTCCTGGGGTCAGAGATCCTTTTCCCTGGGAGCCACTATTTTACCATTGAAAGAATCAAGCTACAGGAAGTGCACAGGACAGTAGAAGCCACTGCGATTGGTGGATGTGGTGCTTCGACCAAGGGGATTCAATCATGTTAAAGAACATGAGGCTCGATGACAGGCTTATTACCTCTTGGTGCCATCCAATCAGATGACAAACTGTCCCGTGTCATGGCACATCACAGCAAGGACAAAACTGTCCCCAAAGGGCCAAAGTCGCCACCTTATGTTCTCCCCAGTGCCTGTAAGCTGCTCCTCCCTGGATGACCTTTCCTCTTTCCTCTCACATTTCCTCTGACCAAGCCGCCTGCCCCAGAACTAAAAAGCCACAAGAGACCGAGTTATTGATGACACAGAAACAACCAAGGTGCTGCAGTTGACACTCCAGCTGGAGAGGGAACAGTTTCACCACCTACCTCCCCAGAGCCATGAAGTGGCTCTACCAGGAACTCAGCCTGTCCCTGGAGGCCGTAAGAGTCAATGATTCCTTTGTCCTTGACATGTTTGAAAACATGGGCCAGGAGACCAGACAGCTAGCCCACTACACCAAGTGCTCGATCATCACCACCAGAGGTATTCGAAACACAGTGAGCCTATGCTGCCTGGGGACATAAGAAAATACACTGTGTCCCAGGCTACCAAGGCCCTCCTCCGGTACACCAACTACAAGTGAGTCGCCTCAGAACAGCATGAGCACTGAAATCTAATGCCTCTTTACAGAGGCCACCCATAGTTCCCCCAAAACAGCTGTAGCTCATCAAGAGGCAGCTGCTGGATGTGGGGGGCAGGTAGCAGGTGAACTCCTCCAGATTTGTGGAGTGCTGGGCATGTGATGTCCTACTGATGTTTGAGGCATTCTTTCTGAGAAGTAAAGATAGTCTACTCTAACATAATTGTAATGCAATTTACTCCAAGCAAAAGGGCTGGATTTTCCATAATTGGGTTGCTTATCATCTCTTTCCTAAATGGTCATTTCCACTGCCTATCCTTTGTGGGGATATTTTCATTGTAATGATCTTTGTCTTTTTGCTCTCACTCTCTCTTGAGTGTGTGATGCAACTTACCAGAAGTTCATTGTATGGGAACTGATACCATCCAGAAGCCATATAAAAAAAAAAAAAAAAAAGAAGAAGAAGAAGAAGAAAAAAAAAAAAGAAAGAAAGAAAAAAAATAGTCATGCATGGTGATGGGCACCTGTAGTTTCAGCTGATTGGCAGTTCGAGGCAGGAAGATCTCATAAGCCCAGGAGTCTAAGGATGCAGTGAGCTATGATACCACTGCCCTCTAGTCGGAGACCTTGGTGCTAATTAACTAAAGCAATAAACAATCCAGCTAGAACACCTGCTAGGCCAGGTTTAAATTTTTCACATCTCTAAAACAATACCAGTCACCACTCTGCCTATTCAGAAAAAAATATTTTGAAGACAAATTTGTAATTTTTATGGCTCAGTGCTCATAGCTCAGTGGCTAGGGCACCAGCCACATACACAGGAGTTGGTGGGTTCAAATCCAGCTTGGGCCTGCCAAAACAACAATGACAATTACAACAACAAAAAAAGAAAATAGCCAGGCATTGAGGCATGCACCTGTGGTCTCAGCTGCTTGGGAGACTGAGGCAGGACGATCACTTGAGCCCAGGTGTTTGAGGTTGCTGTGAGCAGTGACATCAAAGCACTCTATCAAGGGCGACATAGTGAAACTCTGTTTAAAAAAAAAAAAAAGAGAGAGAAATAATTTTAATTTTTATGTTAACATTATGTAATGCATTTTTATGGTATTAAAATGAATTCACTAAGATTGTAACAAATTTTAAGGTAAACATTGGTGTATACAACTTACATGAAAGCTCTTTGGGTTCCTTTTCCTATTTAGAAATGTAGATGTTCTCCTGAGACCAACTTTTGCACATGCTTACACATTTGCAGGGTTGACAGCTCAATTGGAAATATTTAGTCTTCTTTTCAATGGATAAGGCTTCTTAAAAGTTCAGTGCCTAATAGTCATCAAGACGTTCCAATCCTACTTCTGATAGGAAGATTTCTCATCAACTTCCTTACTTGCCTAGGAATGACACTCGAGTTTTATCATTAAACATAACACTGGACTTTGGTTTGAGCCCTGTGTTCACAGTAGCAGTTTTGGATTCCTGGTCATTTGAGGAAATGTAATAGAGATCAAACATTTATAACATGCTATTACAGTGACTTTTCAGATTGAATTTTTGTTGAATTGTTTGGACGATTCATATAAGTCATGTTTATAGATTTTCCAATACTGAATCATATAGGCATTCTTGGATGGAAATACCTTCCTCCAGAAGGCTCTCCTGAACATTATTTAGGCCCTTTCCTATACATCATCCTAGTGAAGTTCCTGGCTGTGAACTGTCACCAACTGCTTAGAGGTTGGGTTTCTCATGACTTCTGCACCCTTGGTCGCTTGCTTCCTTCAACAGCTTCCAAGGCTCCCCTGTGTCCTGGGGGTTTCAGCTTTGCAGGAGCAGCCTGGGCCTCAGGCTTCTTAGCTGGGTTTCCTCTACAGCAAGAACCTGAGCTTTGCTATGGGGCACACCAGGGAGCAGAATAGTGGCCTTGACCCCTTCGGAAGACTTTCCTCAGTCTGGTTTTCTCTCTGCATGCCTCATATTTGGGGCACAGCTGTGCTGAGAGGGCATGCTGTGCAAAACCCTGCCCACCTCCAACTACGGCAAGCTCTGAAATCCAGGCATTCTTCTAACCCTCTTCTATTATCATTCCAGTTCTGAGTCCACTCAAAATCACATTCCTAGTCTCTATACTCCTCATTCTGTTCTCAAGACGAGGCTGGCTATTCCTCCCAAAAGACCGGACCCTACTTTCACTTGTGTGAGCTGCAGATCATGGGCCAACACCACGTTTCAGGGTTGCAAAAGACACCTAATGTGCAGCAAGGATTCTTTCGATCTTCACAGGTAGATGACCACATGATGTCTTGTCCAATGAATGTAGCCTCTCTTGAGAGTGAGAGATGAAGGGTTGTGCATAATGGTGCTACGACAGTAAGCAAAACTGGAATTTGTGGTCACCCTTCAAGGCAAAAGTTCTAGGAATAGAATAACAATATCTTTTGGGGCTTGGAGATTTTTGGAGCTACAAGTTTGTTGGGGAAATAGTGTTCAACCTTCCATATAACCTTTTTTTTTTTCACAGGTCCTTCCCTTTCATGTTCTGGTGTCTTTGCATTCTGGATATACATGGTCTTGCTAGGATGCATTAACAAGGAAAAGACACACATATGGGTCTTCTGCCCAATGTGAGCTAGTGGGGCTAGACTCTACAGCAAGAGTCATTAAGAGCAAAGGCTACAAAGTCCGAGGAGACCTAGGATCAACCCCTAGTTGTGCCTTTCCTAGCTGAACTGCCTTGGTCAAGTGGCTTGACCTCTTTGAGCCTCAGTTTCCTCATCTGTAGAATAAGGTTCTAAATGTTATTGTGAGGATTCAGGGGGCTACTGAAGACAAATTTCCAGATGCGCATTCAGCAATCAATGAAAGGTGCCTGTTCTCATTCTCAGTGCAGAGATTCATACACTCACACAATTGGAGTGGGTGGGGGTAAGACTTAGTGCCAGACAGCTCTGAGACCATGTTCTCCTGGCTACCTGGGTCCAAACTGCTGGCTTCGTGCTGACAGGGAGATAAGGACGGAGGACTTTTCTGTCCTGAGCAGCATGTTAGGGTATTTGCAGAGATGCTGCTTCTCTGAGTTATGATGGGAAGTTGCTAGGGAGCAATAGGAAAGCACCCCGTGGTCTTGCTGGCTTCAGGTGGGCATTGCAGACTCAGGACTTTGTTGCAAGCTATGACCCTTCACTCACATGAAAACCCACTTTCCACGCCTTCCTCCCAGCCACATCCCCAATATCAATTCTACTCCCCTCTCGAGTCTTGGTTCAAATCCCACCTCCTCAATGCAACTGTGCTGACCAGCCCAGCCCACACTCACTGCTTTCTGGGTCTCAGGATTTCCGACAGTAAAATTCTTCATTATAAATCACACCCCTAAAGAAGGCTCGTGATTGAGTCTGGATGGGAGAACAGATGATGCATGCCATGTGCTGTCTCAAGTATGCCTATTGTATGTTCCCTGCGTCTTCGTCTGCCTACTTTCTGAATCCCCGGGATGTATGGCCCGTGGCCTTGATCGCAAACCGCCTTCTGTTGATACTGATCTGGGAGTATGCCTGTGCTAGTTCTCCATTGAATCGTAATGTCACAGAGCATGGGGCCCACACCTCTTCCTTCCTGAACCTCCAGTATCCATCACTACAATAAATGCCAGTATAACCAATACTTTTTGGGCACCATATAGAACTATGCCAGGTCTTCTGATGTGTATCCTATGCACATTCATGTATTACTCAGCCTTTCTCCCTATATTTTCCTCCAGGATCTGTAGGCATACTTCTCTGAATGATGCCAAGGAGATTGTGTCAGCTACTACCCAAACTCACATAAGTAGTAAGTGGCCTTTCCAGGAAGCATATATAGGTGTGACTCTCAGTCTGGGGCTAGACTAAGATTCTAATGAAGGCCTATGAATGGGTGCATGGGAGGAAGTAGGGAAGTATAAACCAGAATGGGAGTGATAGTGCCCTTACTTTCAGTTGGTAGTGGAAAGCCAGCTTGACAAACAGCTGTAGTAATGAAGAAGTGAGATTGAGTAGGTCCCTGAGCTTGGTTCAAGGGACATGGTCACTCCAGGGCAGGGGTAAAAGGCAGAGGTGATCAATCAAGCTGACCTCCAGGGTGATTGTCCATGGGAATTAGTTCCATGGGGGCTTCAGGACCCCAACATTTGTAGGTGGAGGACCCATCCTCCGAGGTTTCATGATGTCAACTCTAGGATAAGCATGGATAAGACAAGCCTTCTTTGAAGAGGGTGATTAACCTAGAAGTCTTTGTATCCCCTTGCAATCCAGGCTGTGCATCCCACTCCAATAGATCCTTAGGAGATAAGTGGGCCAGACTATCAGGTGTGGGGTCTACAATGAAGCTCAGAGTTAAGATCCACTATGCTCCTGCATGAGTGGAGACAGTTAGGAGGGCTGAGGTCATTTGCCACTGATTTCACCAGACCCATGTGGTTTCAGACTAGCTTGTGGCCATGGCTATGACCTCACCAGCAGCCTAGAGGACTGGGAACCCTGGTCCAAAACACAGTGCCCAAACCTTTGATCCCGGACCCAAGCACTGTGGGCACATGGGACTCTGCTGAGGGAGGCTTATCCTGGTGCAAATGGAGTGAGGTCTCCTCTGCCAAGTGCTCCCAGGGTCCATTAGCTGTCTGTTTGGTCCACATAGATCTCTCATAGGTCCCCATAAAGGCCCCACCCCAACCAGAGGGAAAAGCCCTTCCCTGAGTGTGCTCCTGGGCTTCTAGCTCTTCCTATGCCCTGGCTGCCAGGGAATGGGATGTGAGCAGCCTCTGGAGACAAGAATGGAACATCCAGGCTCTCTCCCTCTCTCATGTGGCCTGGAAGAACAGCAAGCAACCACAGTACCTGCTTCCACTCACAGGATCCTTCTCCTTTGCTCTGTTCAAGGAAGTAACAAGGAAAAAGCTGGGCTCTGGCAGCATCAGGCAGAGATGAGTTCCCATACTGACTCAACCACTCAGTCAACTGTGGGACGCCGGATATAATCACTGACTAAACTCTTGAATCTATAGGTTTCTTCTTTGTCAATTGACCATGTAAATGGTACATACATCCTAGGCATGGAGAGATCCATTTCAGAGAGTTAACGTGTGCCCCCCCACCATAACTGCCCAGAAGAGGGGAAATAACCAACAGCCACCAACACAATAAAACTCAGTGGCGACATCAGTGTAAATCATGCAACACAAACTTCATTGTTATTTATTTATAGTTCTGTGCTTCAAATAACACAGGAGAACAGTTAGAAGCTCTTCAAGGTTCTTTAGAACAGGAAAATGAGGAATCTAGAATCCACACTTTCAGGTAGTTTTCATTCTTCAACTATTCTTCAGAAAAACTTTATACACTGTATTGCCTAAAAGAAAATACAGAGAGATAAATATAACCAACACTCATATAACCACGGCTCAACTAATAAGGCACAACCTTACAGATATCCTTGTATCCCCCCACCCCCTGTCTACACCTCCGTGATAAAGGGCCCCTTCCCTCTACAGAAGTATCCCCTCCAATATACTGATGTTTCTCTCTGCCATGAATGTCTGTAAACTTCTTTTACGTAGATGCGAACTGCCAGAAGACCTATACTTCAGGAAATTTATCATTTCCATTGGAAGATATTGTGCAACGGATATAAATCACAGCAGAGCTGCTAATGCTTAGTTTATGGGACACATGCTTAAACAATCAGCAATATGCTATGTGACACACGCCCCCCTAATCTACAAGATGTCACATGCCACCTGCCCACAAATTGGGAGGACTCAGTGCCACCCGCCATAGAAACTCCAGCTGGTCCTGGCTGGCAGGCTGCAGCTCTTTTGGGAAAAGAGCCTTCACCGTTTCTATCTCTTGGCCGTCGATGACTCAGCCTCAGACTCATCAGTAGTGGCACACGAAGTCTGTGAAGACCGACCAGAGTAAGGCTCGGTCATGGTGTTGGCATCGGAGTCACCAGCAGTGGGGCATGAAGGCTCGGAAGACAGGCCAGAGTAAGGCTCAGTCATGGTGTCGGGCTTGGACTCCTCAGCACCGGGGCATGAAGACTCGGAAGACATGTCAGCACAAGGCTCAGCCACGACAACAGCCTCAGTCTTGTAAGCAACTGAGCACGACGTTTGCGAAGAGGTGCCAGCGTAAGGCTCAACCATGGCCTCAGCCTGTGATTGGTCAGTGCTGGGGCATGAAGTTTGTGAAGACGTGCCAGAATAAGGCTCACGCATCACCTCAGCTTCCGACTCGTCAGCGCTGGGGCACCAATTCTGAGAAGGCAATTCAGAACTAGGTTCAGCCATAGCAGAGAATCCTGCCATGGCCTGGCCGTTGGCGACTGTTTGGTAGCAGCAGTGTTTGATCCACGTCACTGGCCAGCTCGCTGTCTGATTGGATGAAACACTTCTTGGGGAGAATGTCAGGCAAAGGATAAGGCTCTCAACCTCATTGGATCCTTCTACTGGGGTATCAATCCGATCCACCAATCACAGTGGTTGTCCACAGACCTATTCCTCTCACCTCAAGTGGAAAGGTAGAAAGATGCCCAACAGAGCAATGGGTTAACTACATGAGCTGGTGCATGTCACACCATGAGCACATTGAAAAACATCACGCCCTCCTTTGCCTCCAGAGACTCGATCATCCAGCAATTCACCAAAATGACAAACACAAAGGGAAAGAGGACAGCCACTCAATGTATATTCACTAGGCCTTTTAGAAAACATGGAGTTGTTCCTTTGGCCCCACACATGTGAATCTGCTAGAAAGGTGATATGGTAGACATCAAGGGAATGGGTGCAGTTTATAAAGGCATGCCACACAAATGTTACCATGACAAAACTGGAAGAGTCTATGGTGTTACCCAGCATGTTGTTGGTGTTTTTTGTAGGCAAACAAGTTAAGGGCAAGATTCTCTCCAAGAGGATTAATGTTCACATTGAGCAAAGAGATAGAGAAGGAGGGAGGTGGTGGGGGAAAGGAAGAAGAGAGTGAGGGAAGGAGGGAGGGTGGGTGGGCTTTCAATGTGTGACACATCTTGTACTGTCAATGAATCCCCCAAAATATAAGAAAACCTGATTAGAAATTGGCCAAAAAATATTAATAGACACCTCTTTGAAGATATTCAGATGGTAAATAAGCTTATTCAACATCATGTGTTATTACAGAATGCAATTAAAACTAAGATGAGACACCACTACTCATTTTAGAATGGCTAAAATCCAACACAAGATGGTAGCAAGGGTGTGGAACTCTCAAACATTTCTGGTGGGAATGCAAATGGTTCAACTGCTTGGGGAGACAGTTTGCCAGTTTCTTATAAAGATAAACGTTGTCTTACCAGATGACACAGCAATCATACTCCCTGAAATTTACCCAAATCCATTGAAAACTTGTTTACACAAAAGCCTGCACGTGAGTTTTTATATCAGTTTTATGTATAATTTCCAAAATCTGGAAGCAATTAAGTTGTCCCTCAATAGGTGAGTGAATGAAAAAAAACTATGATAACGGCACCCACACTTCTGTATGAAGGTTATAACACAACTAAAGACCAAGATGAAGGGGAAAGAGGAAGGGGAGTGGGGAGGATAGGTGACCTATGGTGTATTTCACATGGGTACATGTACAATCATATCATCTGTGAAAAGTGAAAGTTTGATCTCTTCTGATCCTATGTGGATACCCTTGATTGCCTGTTCTTCCCTAATTGCAATGGCTAAAACTTCCATTACAATGTTAAAGAGCAATGGAGACAATGGGCAACCTTGCCTAGTTCCTGATCTAGTGGGAATGGTTTCAACTTAACTCCATTCAATACAATATTGGCTGCAGGTTTGCTGTAGATGTCCTCTATCAGTATAAGAAATGTCCCTTCAATACCAATTTTCTTTAGTGTTCTGATCATTAAGGGATGCTGGATATTGTCGAAAGGTTTTTGTGCGTCAATTGAGAGAATTATATGGTCTTTATTTTTTAATTGGTTTATGCGCTGGATTACATTTATAGATTTACGTATATTGAACCACCCTTGAGATCCTGGGATAAAGCCCAGTGGGCCATGGTGTATAATTTGTTTGATGTGTTGCTGGATTCTATTTGCTAGGATTTTATTGAATATTTTTGCATCAAT
>CAUYRH010074034.1:0-118975 GCA_963574655.1 Perodicticus potto
CTAGAGGCCTAGAGGAGGAGACGGGGAAAGACCGGGAGAGCAACGGAGAAAGCATCTCTCTCCCCACTTGAAATCTCTCCCTCTACCAGGAGCTTTGGTGTTTTCTGTATTCTTTTCTGTAAATCAATTCTGTCTTACCACTTGGGGGGGGGGAAATAATGTAATGAAGAATAATAAAATACATATATTTAAAAATTTAAAAAAAAAAAATTACTCCCTTAGTTACTTTGAAATATATAATATATTATTATTAACCATAGTCATTCTGCTTTGCAATAAATCTCAAAACTTTTGCCAAGTTATGGAAGAAGCCCAAGTGCCCATCGACCCATCAATGGATTAATAAATTGTGGCACATGTGTCCCATGGAATATTATACAGCCTTAAAAAAAGATGGAGACTTTACCTCTTTCATGTTTACATGGATGGAGCTGAAACACATTCTTCTTAGAAAAGTATCTTAAGAATGGAAGAAAAAGTATCCAATGTCCTCAGTACTCTTATGAAACCAATTTATAATCACTCACACTTTCATATGAAAGAAAACACAATGATAGCCCAGGATGAGGGAGGGAAGAGCGGAGGAATGGGAGGGGAGAGGGAAGGTTGGATGGAGCGAGAGCAAACGGTGGGACCACACCTATGGTGCATATTGCAAGGGTACATGTCAAATCTACTAAGTGCAGAGTATAAATGTCTTAACACAATAATTAAGTAAGTGATGTGAAGGCTGTGTTAACCAATTTGATGTAAGCATTCCAAATTGTATATAAAATCAGCCCATTGTACCCCATAAATGCATTAATGTATACATGCTTTATGTATTTATGACTTAATAAAAATAAAAAAGGGGGGGAAAAATCTCAAAACCTAGTCCTCTACCTAACTGGAATTTTGTATCCTTTCATCAACAATTCTTGAGCTCACTTTTTTCCACTTTAACCTTTCCAAAATGGAGCTTCATCTTACAATGTCAAAAATTTTGCTAATTTTTTTTCCCTTAAAAAATAAAAACAAGCCACTATTAAATTAATAAGACGTTTGGCAACCAATGCCATCTTGGAATAGAGGAAATATGTTAAGTTTGGGAAAATAACTGTTATCACTTTTGGAGACCCACCCTGCATATTATTTTATCCAAGGTTCTGAGAGGTCCCACACAAAGCTGCTTATTTAAACCAGGGTTTTCCAAATAGATTTGCCCAGAACTCATAATACCATTTCATGAGACTGACAACCTGGGAACATGTTCTGGGAAAGGCAACCTACCCCTCCTTATCCTAGGCCAAGGCTCTCATCTCATCATCATGACCGAGGCCTAAGGAGAGCATCCCTTCAACCAGAAAGTGAAGGAAACCGTGCTGCAGGGTCGACGGAACTAAATGGATGACCTGAAACTCTCTGTGGAGGGAAAATTCCAACTGGGCCAGGGCCCGATTTATTTTGCTTGGCAAACATCTGTGGTGTATTCACACTGATTGCCTTCTCCTGGGGATGACATATGGCTTTGTCTGCTCCGAACGCCTTTGTGATGTGAGAAATGAACAGACTGAACTGAAGCCATCTGCATGACAGGATGGGCTGCACCATTGATGAAAGATGCCCCTTCACATTTTCGAACATTTGAGGGAACAGAAAATCAATATATTTCTGGGACTAGTTCTTAAATTTACCTGATCAGTAAATTTCTGTTTGTGCATTCCTATAAAGAAGAATAATATAAGTCATGTGGGAAAAAAAGCAGATGGAAGAAGCGTGTGAGAGCTGACACACAGAATGGGACCAATGGCACGGCCCTTGGGCTTTGAATAAGTCATAAATCAACTCACTCACAATGTGTGATGTTTATCTGGTCATGTCCTCTCAATCCAGTTTTCAGAAAAGTATCCAAGACCAGACGTGGTGGCTCACGCCTGTAATCTCAGCACTCTGGGAGGCTGAGACGGGTGGATTGCCTGAGCTCAGGAGTTCAAGACCAGCCTGAGCAAGAGTGAAACCCTGTCTCTACTAAATATAGAGAAATTAGCTACTCAGGAGACTGAGGCAGGAGAATTGCTTGAGCCCAGGAGTTTGAGGTTGCTATGAGCTATGATGCCGGGGCACTCTGGCCTGGAGAACAGGGTCAGACTCAGTCTCAAAAATAAAAATAAATATCCAAAATATGGAAATAAGGATGAAAGATTACTACATGCCTTTTGAAAGACATATCGAGTACTAGCAGGCCCACATGTCTGAAATATCACCCCTGTCTCCTGCCCCCGAAGTGTTGGCCTTCAACTGGCAGCACAGACATTACCTAGCTTCTCCCAGAAAGGCTGCACTGCAGGCCCCACCTCAGATCCTCTATTAGAATCTGCATTTAACAAAATCCCCAGGCTATTTTATACACATCACCCTTGGAAAAGCACTTGTCTGCAGGATCCCATCTTCGTCCGACATCCTGTTTACTATTGGTCAGGGCTAACACACTGTGAAGTTCAATGTTAACTTGGGAAGATTAAAAGATTGCAATTTAGTTTTGTCCACTAACATGCAAATAATTTTTGCCTAGTATAAAAGATAACTTCAAGGTTATAGAGTTTTATTGCCCTGTAGATCAAAAATCGTTTTTGTATCTCACTTCGGGATTCTTTCCGTGAGTGACTACGTAGTCTCTGGCCATCTCATTCTTCTTTGAACCAGATGCACCACTTTGCTTTCCCCTCATCAATGAGTTAAATACATCTATGACACATGCTCAGTACATATGCATGAAAGTCACATTTGTAACATGTTTAAAGTTATATTTCCTTTTTTTTTTTTTTTTTTTGTAGAGACAGAGTCTCACTCTATCACCCTCGGTACAGTGCCTTGGCATCACACAACTCACAGCAACTTCCAACTCCTGGGCTTAGGCGATTCTCAAGCCTCAGCCTCCCGAGTAGCTGGGACTACAGGTGCCCACCTCAATGCCCGGCTATTTTTTGGTTGCAGTTTGGCTGGGGCTGGATTTGAACCCACCACCCTCAGTATAAGGGGCTGGCGCCCCACCCACTGAGCCACAGGCATCGCCCTTAAAGTTATATTTCAAAATCAGTCAACTGCAATAAGATCTCTACTGAACACTGTATAGCCACCTTTTCTTAGGATCAAACATTCTATTGTCTAGAAAACAGTAACTGGGAATGTACAAGGTGATATAAAGATCGATCTAGCTATGGGACTGGCCTTAAGGATGGTATGGTGAGTCTAAAGTAAAACCACAACCAGGCACAGTGGCTGACTCCTGTAATCCCAGAACTTTAGAAGGTTGAAGCAGGAGGATCCCTTGAAGCCTAGAGCTTGAGACAGAATAACAGTGTGAGATTGTGAGATGTCAACACTACAGAAAAATAAACACAAGAAAACTTGGCTGGGCAGAGTGGCACACAGCTGCAGTCCCAGCTGCTCGGCAGGCTGAGGTGGGAGGGTCACCTGAAGCTGAGAGTGTGAAGTTACAGTGAGCTATGATTGGACAACTGCACTCCAGCTGAGTGGCAGAGGGGGGAGACCCTGTCTCTAAAAACATACATTAAGTAGGGGGGTGGGTTCTTGATAAAATAAAGAAAAAAGAAAGAAAGGAAGAAAGAAAAAAATACATTAAGTAAAATCTAACTTCAGCTACAAGGACTGGGAGCTGAGAACCTAGAATTCTGTTTGAACTTACAGACACAATTTGTAGCCAAAGAACCTTTGGTTTTATTTTAATTTTTTACTTTGAAGGCCTTTGGGTATGTTTTAATATATTTTCCAGTTCCCTGTACACTCTAATACTCCTGATACTATTAGATCAGACTGTTTCACACATGTTTGCTACCTACCTGGCCACTGAAGGAATTAAGTTTACAGCACCTACTTTAGCCAGCACGACAGGGGAAAACGGCTGGCCTCAAAATTACACACACGCTAAGCAGCTCTTACTAAGAACAGTTGTACATATCTATCACGCACAGACCTTGGACAGCTCTGGTGAGTATGAAAAGAGTACAGTTGCCATAACCAGAGCCTCATTCATTACCCACCAGAGGGCAAATTATTCCCATGGATAACAACGCATTGGTAATACACTTCTCAAGCATTGTCATCAATTTCTTCTGATACAAGAAAGTTTCATTTAAATGGTTCTCAAGATATAGAAATCATTGCCCACATCAAAACTGAGCATTATTAAAATGTCCAAATAAATATCATGCAGAAATACAGTAGCTATAGGCAACATCGCGGGGCACCTCCGAAAATCAAACCCAGAGGTTCAAAAGCTGCTTTGGACAAAACAGAATTAGCTGGTACCAATCAGTGCTGGGGAGGCTGTTTTCTTCCTTAGATGCATACACAGTGCACCATGGAAAGTTAATAAGTGTCTGCCTTCCCCAGGCATGACTTTTTCATAAGTGCTTAAATTCACTAAAGAAAGAAAAACAGGGTCTATTTAAACAGAGTCATTAATAATATAAATCTCACCTGGAATAAAAGAATAATAAAGCCTGTCTCATTGTTCAGCCTAAATAGTGATTCCCACGGCTTCCATTTCTCCTGACTATGGATTTTTCTCCTTTGGTTCATCTCATCACTCATTTTCTTCTAGTGCTTCTTCAAAAGGACTTAATGCAACTGACTTTGAGGAAATCAGCTAATAACACCTCCATTTGTCACCTGGCCTCTCTAGCCACCACTACTCACCCGTGCAACATAGGACTTTATATCCCTGTACCCTTAATCTCTTAGCTTTTGCAAGTAGGTCATTAAATTTGCCTTCTAGCTTCATATATGCCTGAAAGTCATTAATATGCATGTTTTCCAACAGGTTACTTATTCCAGGGTTTACTTTGAAATTGCCTGGTTGGAATCTGACTGTGTTTCAATCTGACTCTTTCAAGAGCAGCTTCTGGTAGTTTTCTGTGAGCCTTTGTTTTTAATGAAGGGGCGGGACGTGGTTCTAGAAGTCCACAGCAGTTCCACTATCATTTCAGGAAAGATCTCCCTTATCTCACACTTCTCCATATCGCAAAGAAAAATCTTGCTAAATTTCTCTTTGGTTCTGCAAAACCCTATTTAAAAGTCCTGGCAGTTTACAGAATCAAAGAATTATAACTGCGAAGCTTGTGGGGGACAGAAAATCACCAGGAGTTGGGGTGGGGCCCAGGCAATATCAAGAAAAGAAAAATGAGTAAATCAGGCAAAACTGTGGAGAGATGCACACATACCCCAAATTCTCCACTGCGCTTAGAAGAGAGTCAAAATCTTTTTCATTAAAATCCTTTGCAAGTTTACACTCTGATTTTCTTTTTAAACATCAAAGCCCCTGCAAGATTATAGGCAGATCGGCCTCCTCTTCACCTGTCCCCTTGACCCTCTCTTCTGGCTCCTCCCACACCCAGTGCTGAATCCCAGCTTCGAACTCAAAACTCACTCACCTACCCTGGGAAGATTCATGTAAATCCACATCTCCTACATATCTGCTCATGTATATACGTAAAAAATGGTTGTGACCTAGGTTTTCCATACTTTTATGTACTAGACTGTGAAGCAAATGCTACCCTTTTCTCCCTACCCCTACCTGATGGTACTTAGAATCCTTCAGCCACTTAAGAATGTCTGTGAGCTTGGGTGGATCTTACAAGGGTACATGTGAAATTTACCAAACACAGAATATAAATGTCTTAACACAATAACTAAGAAAATACCTGAAGGCTATGTTAACCAGGTAGATGAAAATATTTCAAATTGTATATAAAACCAGCACATTGTACCCCACGATTGCATTAATGTACACAGCTATGATTTAATAATAATAATAATAAAAGAATGTCTGTGAGCTTGAATTGGCTTTTGCAGAAAAGCAGATACATTCTGGGGGCAGGGAGTAGGGAACAGTGGGAAAAGGGGGGAGAAACAGAGAGAGAGAAAACTTGATTCATGACCGAGTGATTTCTGTGGAATAGAAGTGTCTTCAGCTGCCGGAGCTAAAGCAATCCAAGGTCAAGGTATTGGAACCATGCTAACGAATCTAAGTTCCTAAAGAAAACCCACTCCTCCTGGGAACTTGCTGGCCCTAGTAAAGCAGGCTTCAAGGCACAAGTATTAGTTTTTTCTTGAAAGTATGAAAGTAGGGACAAAGAATAATGGCTCCCCAAAGATGGCCATGCCTTACTCCCCAGAACCTGTGAATAGTACCTCTGCAGGCAGGGGTGTCTCAACTATTTTTTCTCCCACACAGTGAAAAAAGAAGAGTTATCTTGGGATACTCTAAATAGGCAAACACTAACAAGCTGATGAGCCAAAAAGAAGGTCTGTGCCTAATGTTCATGATATCCAACACCACAGATAAGCAAAACAGGCCTCGAATAATCTGCATGCAGCCCACAGGTTGGACACCCCCGGTAGATCTTACAAAGGGAAGAACAGCCTGACTTATCCAGGTGGGACCCAGCTAATGACACAAACCCTTAGAATTGAAGGATCTTTCCCAGTCTTAGTCATTGAGAGAGAAATGTGACAACAGGACAAAGGCAGAGATACTCCACCTTGCTGGTTTTAAAGATGGAGAGATGGAACCCCAGGCCAAGGAATGTGGGCAGCCTCCAGACGGTGGGAACAGCAGCGAACCAGATTCTCCCCCGGAGCCTCCACAAAGAAACGGAGCCCTGCCAAGCGAGAGTCACTTCTTGTTCCAACCAAAACTGCTCCTGTACCCCCCCTTTCCCTCTTCTCTGCTTGGCTACCTATTTCTCCTCTTTTGAGATTCAGTACAAACTTTCTTTTATCTGAAAAACTCTTCGCTTTACCTATACAAGCTTCTAAAAGTGAGGACTCTGTCATATTCCCTGTAAATGTAACTGGAATGATGGAGTGAAGGAATCATCATTTGGCGGAGTATAAAAATAAAGAACAAAACTGTTTGTCACTTCTTTAAAAAACAAAAAAGGAAGGATTGGGAGCACTCACTAAGATTTGCCTGCATTCATATCCAGAAATTCCAACCTACTCCTTCCCTTCCTCTGTTAGAACCCAAGTGTGCGCGCACACTCACACACGTACACACACGTGCACGTTCCTTCACACATAGTCATACACACACATACACACACAGAAGCACACATATACACACATACGCACACACACAGGAGTCAGCGCTGCAGAAAGCCTGGCAGTGAAATCCCACCTTGTGGCTGTTCCAAGCCAGATAAGTAAGAAATACATCTTGCTCCCTGGTCAAGAGTCCAAGCCGTACAGCAGTGATTTTTCCCCAGGTGTGCAAAGAAAATTTCTAAAGACCATTAACTAAACTATTTTAAAAGAAGTTCAAAGCACAGTCTATTCTTTTTTTTACCCAACATAATTTAAATGGGCCACGGAAGTTTAATTGTAGCTTCAAGTGTGCCGTGAGATAAAAAAGGTGAAAAGCACTGCTGTCGAGAGTCAAAGACCGAACCTCGAACATCTCAAAGGAATTCAAAAGGCTCAGAAAAGTTTCCAAAACAAGGTTCAAAACCGGAGCCAAGGCTGAGACATAAATAGCAGGCCCCGCGACGGGGCAGTTTTAAAATACGTCCGCAAATGCTTCGACACATTTTCTCCCAAACGATAGAGCCACGTTCCTGTGCCCATGAGTGTGGGTTGGCGAGTGTGGATCCTGTCTAATGAGTACAAGACGGTCCAGGTGAACAGCAGTGGACGGAGTCACGGGAGGCCCCCGACTTCCACCTCCTCCTGGTCTCTCCCTCATCCCTTGCCGTGGAGGAGGCCGGTGAGCGGTGACCATGCCATAAAGACGCTCAGCCTGTGGACAGGCTCACAACAGCCCTGGGAGCAAGCTGCCCTGGAAGGAGACGCCCAACCCTCAGACAACCGCAGGCCCCGCCAGCATCCCCACTGCCACCTAACGGGCATCCCTGAGCTATATGCGCTCAGTAAGCTGCTCTCACATTTTCACACAGCAACTATGAGATAATAAATATTTGTTGTTTGAGCTGCTAAGCTTTGAGGTAGTTTCTTACATACTGATACATAGCAATACCCACGAGACACAATCCCTATAACAGAGCTTACAAACTAGAAGATCCAGTTCAGTCTACAAATACATTTTCTTCAGCTCATAATGGGGGGATTCGTTTTTAATGAGCCAAAACTTTAAATTCATTCTATTTCATGTGGTGATCCAATCTGTACAAAGCAAAGTACACAAACAAAACATGTGTACCCCCTAATATTTTGAAACAAAAAAAAAAGAAGAAAAAGAAATAAATTAATTTAGAAATATACCATGCAGCTAGCCAGACTTTTTCAAAAATTAGGGAGATCTGGCAAAACAAAGCCCTGCATCCCATCTGGCAAAGCTTAGCAGGAGCTGGAATGGCATCTGGCCACACGCACCTGTCCCCACACTCACGCTGGGGTCACTGCCACTCAGGTGGCTTCCTGTGTGTCTCTCAGTAGAGAAACACTTCTCAGTTCCCATATCTCCACCAAAAATAAGGAAGAAACAAAAGATACACTGAAAGAGCTGTGATTTTTTTATTTGTTTCTTTTGCAGTTTTTGGCTAGGGCCGGGTTTGAACCCGCCACCTCCAGCATATGGGGCCAGCACCCTACTCCTTTGAGCCACAGGTGCCACCCCAGAGCTGTGTATTTTAAGAAATCTAAGAGAACACTTATTTCTCGGTGGGAGTGAAGAATATTCCTGCTCATCCAACAAACCATTGATGTGTATTTGCGGCAAACACACACACAGGCCAATTTAAGATCCATTTTCGTTCTTTCCCTGGCGGTTTTGCTCATTATGCTGACTGACTTGTCTCAGTGAGTTTGCTAAACTCGCTCTCTTTCTTTTCCTGCACTTTTTGAGATGGGGTACAGTAAGGCACCCTCTTCAAGGTGGCAGCCCCAATTACACCTTTCCTCTCATACTGCTTGTTTTCAGAAGAACCAGAGTTTTGAGAAGAGGAAAACAGCATCTATGAAGTTTGGGATGGGGTGAGAGGAAGTTGCACTTAGAATAATTGTTGAGCATGAGTTTCTTATTGCTGACCCAAATTATATCTGACCATAACCATATAGAGGAATGAAAGAGCTAATCCCAGGTGCAAGGCCCAGTTTAACATAAGTGTAAAAACTAGTAGTAATATGTCTATGGGAGTCGGCAAACTACAACACACATCTGGGCCACCACCAGCTTCTATAAATACAGTTTTACTGGAACATAGCCATGCTGAGAAGGCTGAGTGATTGTGACAGAGACTTTACGACCCAAAAGCCTAATGTATTTACTATCTAGCCCTTTATATCCAGCTGACACCTTTACAAAAGGAGAAAACACAAATACCTCGCTGGTCAAGAAGCCAAGAACTCACTGTGCTTCAAAAGAACACAGGATGAAAGGGGTAAAAATCACCAGGCTCTGTCCAGAACACTTGCCTGTAATTCATAGCAAGGAACTCTGAGGCTTCTTACCTTACAAATCCACACGAATAGAACACTTTTTAAGTTGCAAAGAACTCACTGTGGCTAGTTTCTGAACATCTTCATCTGATGCTCCCAGGGACGCCAGACCTATTTCTTGTGAAAATTGAGCAAACTTGGGATCTGCAAGCAGCGGCACATGTCCCAAGAGTTCATGGCATGTGTCTCTGACAAAAACAGAAAAAAGCACAGAGGCATGTTAGGCAAGAAGCTTTAAACTACCACTCGCAGAACAAAACTTAAAATCCTAAATGTAACCGTGTTCCTATAGTTACCATGTTTTATCAATTTTAAGACATTTAATCATACTCTAACATCTCTGAAATCCAGATATATCTTACAACCAGTAGCATCTTAAATTATGTGATACACGGTATTTTAATAAAATAATAGCACTATTATTCTAAAGCGCTTACTATATGCCAAGGATGCAGGATGTGTGTTTTATTACATACATTATGTCTTTTAATTTTCTAAACAATCTTAAAAAATTAGAGTAACTTCTCATTGCAAGAACTTACAGATCAGAGGTCAGAAAATTCTAGCAATGGTCCAAATCTGGTCCTCTGTCTGTTTTTGTAAATAAAGTTTTATTGGGACACAGCCATGTCCATTCCTTTATGTAGTGTCTATGGATACTTTTGACTATAACTGCAGAGTTGAGTAGTTATGACTGAGGTTATATGGACTGCAGAACCTAAAATAATTACTAGCTGGCCTTTTACATAAAATGTTTGCTGATTCTTACTATAGATCAGTAGTTCTCAACCTTCCTAATGCCGCTACCCTTTAATACAGTTCCTATGGGTTGCGACCCACAGGTTGAGAACAGCTGCTGTAGATAGTAATGAAACCAAAATTAGAATCCGGTTTGTCATGATTTTTAAACTCTTGCTCTTAATGCTTAAGTTGCACTTCAACCCTGTTGCACTTTGCCAGACAGTGGAAAACAACAGAGAAAACAGCCACTTTATCTATGTGGCTTTTCCCATAGACACTTTATCTGCTCTAACACAAGCAACTCCCCTGAGACAGCACATAGGCATAATCTCCCAGTTGTCTGCTTTGGTTAGCCTGAACTAGGTAATAATAGAAACCTGGGACCACTCTCATTTGCTTGATATTTCATTAGGAGTCAAGTAAGTGGTCAAAAGACAGCTATGTGTCAGAATGAAGCAACGCAGGTGCCTTCATGAGTTACTGAGTGATGAACTGTTCCATGACACCAAGCTGTAATGAACGAATTCCCCTATGACTCTCTGGGAATGGACTGAGATATAGCGACATGTTATTTTCTTGGGGAAAAAACTAATTAGCCAGGTAGTAATTGGAAGATGTCTTTTGATTTCACCTACACTCCTCTGAAGTTCATCACTTCAAATAGGTGCTATAATCTAAATGCCAGGTGCTGCGACCAGTATTACAAGTATAAAGAAAGTTAGATGGTCTTGTGGTTGAAGCACATAAATGATGGTCAAGGGCTCAAGGTCAATGTCCACATAACAGATGATATCACTCAATCGAAACACTTGTTCCCACAATTCAAACCACATCCCACCCTTGGCCAGCCACTTCATAGACACAGGTTGAAAGGGCAGCCAGTGTGAACAGGACACTAAAGAAATTCCAAAGCCATAGTAGCTTCCTTTTTTGCACAAAAACTGAATTTGTAAAGAAAAAAGAAAGAAAAGAAAAGAACAAGAGAGAGAGAAAGAGAAGGAGAAAAGAGAGGAAAGGAAGGGAGAGAGAGAGGAAGGGAAAGGAAGAATATACTGAGCTCCTACTGTATACTTGGTATTGTACTAAAGGTTTTCATATCACATTAGTAATATGATCGTCCCTTACAAGGGAGCTTTATTATTCAAATTCAATAAATAAGGAAACCAAAATTCAGCACATTTAAGAATCTTGTCCAAGATCACACTTTATATACGAGATGGAGAAAAGACTTGACTCCTGTACGACTTTCAGCTCCCTGTTTTAATTTGTGGGTAGAGTGTGAACAGGGAAGGGGAGAGGGTGCATGGCTTAGGCTATAGGAACAGAGTTGAACCAAGTTGGTTAGCACAAGTCAAAATGTACTCAGGACTTCCTAAGTCTCTTTTCCTGCCTCTGAGTGGTTCTCAACCTTCCAAATCACTTGAAAAGCCTTTTTTAAAATGTCGCATCACATGGCTAGGCCCAACCTACAAAAAATGCAGTCAGGCTCTCTGAGATGAATCTGAGCATTTTTTTGTAAGACACAGCCTAAGCGAGACCCGCTGGCATAGCTGGTGACTCTAGAAGCTCTCTCTCCCAGAAGGCTTCAAGCAACCAGCACTTAAACTAAAACGGAATGTGATTATGTAATTTTGAGCCCCCTAAGTTTAATTTCACTAAAATGTTATCATGATACCGGAGAATAATAAAAGGTGCTGACCAAAAGGTAAACAGTAACCAATCGCTCTCCACACACATTTGCTCCAGGCCCATCCATCCAGTCTACAGCACGCACCCGATTAGACTCACTCTGCTGTTCAATTTTTTAAAAGGTGATGTCGCTTGCATCTAAGTTAGAATAGAGATCACGCGGCCCACCTGGAAAAATCCAGATACTCCCACTATAGCCATAATTCCCCATTAGAACAGACGTCATACTCCAGGAAGCACTGAGGATGGTAAGTATTCGCTCTCAACATGAATAAACAAAGCGAGCAGAAACTGAAATCCCAGTTGTCCCACGTGCTCACTGTAAGCAAGGTGGTTCATAACACAAGAAGGAAACAGTGCGGCCGGTTGTGGCTACAGCGGTGTTACGCTGTCGGTACCACGCTAGATCACTCTGGAGCTTGCTAAACACTTGAAGAAGGCGGATGCAGAAAAAAGTCTTCTATCTACCTAGATGCTGAGTCCAAAAGCTTACTGGGAGAAAGTAAAGTGAAAAGTTGGCAGTTAAAAAGGAAAAAGGAAGGGAAATACTAGAAACCCAAAGACATTAGGGAGTCAATTCTCCGTGGTAGAAAAGGAGCCGTCACCTGACTTTCAAATTAGTGTGTCATTGTCAAAAACCTGTAATTCACTAGCCAACTTGAAAACCTTTAATAGCATTACAATGACAAAAGTAATCTAACTATGCGCAGAATAGGACTTTAAAAATATACATTTATACAAAAAATATCATACAATACAGAAAAGTAAGTCACATGGTTTCATTAAGAATGAAACCTTGAGGGTCAGCACCTGTGGCTAAGGTGCCAGCCACATATACCTGAGCTGATGGGTTCGAATCCAGCCCAGGCCCGCCAAACAATAATGACGGCTACAACAACAACAAAATATAATAGCTGGGCCTTGTGGCAGGTGCCTGTAGTCCCAGCTACTTGGGAGGCGGAGGCAGGATAACCACTTGAGCCCAGGATTTGGAGGTTGCTGTGAGCTGTGATGCCACTGCACTCTATCCAGGGTGACAGTTTGAGGCTCTGTCTCAAACAAACAAACAAACAAACAATGAAACCTTGAAGCAAGACGTCTAACAGAATTATTAGTGGAAACTTCAGAATGCCCTTTGCTCTGTTGTGGGAGAAATGACCATGCTGCATTTCACTAATTTGTGGCCTGCCTTCTCTCAGTCCCATCTCCATGCGGGGACCCTGAAAAAATTCTCAAGGTTCATAAAAAAAGTGTGGGCGCGGTATGCACAGTAACCTCACTTCTCCTGGGACCAAGGCTCTAAGCCCCTGTATTTCAAGACCAGGAACAAGATTATTGTCTTTGATGTCCTGAGTTTCGAGTCCCAGAGGTGAACACCCCACTGATCTCCAGCCCATGTCCTCGGCAGAGGCACATGTGGACAAAGGAGACTGACAGGCCTAGAAACTCTTCAACCACAGAGCAAAGAAAGGATTTTAATGTTACTAATAAAAGCAATTCATTAATTTTTAAATGTTTACATTTTTTTCTGATTTCTTTGAGTGGGAAAATGGTTTCTGGTTTGCTTTTGCTTTCGTTTTAATGCCAGATTAATATGAGAGGACAAATGTTTAGGCTACATTGTTTTCACTTCCAAGGTAAAAGTTCAACTTGTAGTTGAACCCTTCACCTGGTGGTCATGCTATGTATTTGTCTTTAGTTTCTCTGAGACCAGAAGACTTAGAATCTGAGTTGACCACCACCCTTTGGGGCTCAGAAGAGGTTCCAGGTTTCAGGCTATGAGGAATCCGAGGGAAAATGCAGACTACAAAGCCTTCTATCCAATCTCTGGACCAGTTAAGGGCTGTGGGATTGCAATGATGCTATTAAACCCTATTTTACAAAGTGAAAACATCACTGCTGCTATACCCTATGTGAAATGGTTTGAGGTGCCTACCTGGTTGAATACCACCTGGTGCCTACCACTTGACCCCTTGAGTTGATTATGAATGGATTTTCAATGTGAGTCTACAAACAACTATCACCTTATCTCACCAGATCTCTCTTAAAAGAGTCAATTATTTCTAGCCGTGCATTGTGGTGGGCACCTGTAGTCCCAGCTACTGGGAGGCTGAGGCAAGAGAATCACTTAAACCCAAGAGTTTGAGGTTGCAGGGAGCTGTGACGCCATGGCACTCTACCGAGGGCAACATAGCAAGACTCTGTCCCAAAAAAAATAAATAAATAAGATTCAATTATTTGGCCATAATTGCCCTGTCAGCACATGTTGCCTCCAGTCTCCATATCAGCAAACTTTTCTCTTTTTAACTCCCATCCATGCTTTGATGCATTTTCGCCTGAATAATGCTTTTCAGAGTCCTTTTCACAAAAGTGCTCCATTCACTGGAAATGTAAGACCTTTCAAAACTGGTAACACTGTAAATATCATGTCTCCTTTAAAAAAAAAAAAAAAAGCAAGAGCTGATCCCAGACGCTAAACTTTTGCTGCTCTAAATTGGAATCTTCTCTGATAAGCACTGTTAGGGGGGATTCTAGAGCCTGGGCAAATGTCTCTAGGGAATTCTTAAATCATTCTAAGAAAGTAGCAATCATTTTGCTGCAGGAAAATAAGGGTCCTGGTTGTTAAGTTCAAATCCAAAACGGGGTCTGGCATCTCTCTCCGCTTACCAGTTTTCAAAGCCGACTTCCTTTCCTACATGTTGAACAACTCCTTTTTATTTTCGCGGCAAATTGAAGCCTTTAAAAGGCATTGAGTGAGCATCCAACATTTGCTTCCCATCCCATATCAGAACATCTGTCTTGTAAAACATATTTCTATAGGTTTTGTTTGTTCTAAATGACACAGAAGCCAACACTTTAGCTAAATCATGAAGCGAAGGGAAGGAAGATGAGTGGGAGGGGTGGAGAAGTTGCATTAATAAAATGAAGCAGGAGGATGAGCTGGGAGCCAAATTAGGGTGTGTTTTTCAGCTTTCACACAACATTTGGTGGGTAAACACAAGTCATCTGGGATAACACACCGGGACGCACTGCAGGAGGGTGACTTAGTTTGTTTTCACTGCATAAGATGATAAGGGGAATTAATTTGGTAACAAGGCAACTTTTTCTCAGGGCTTGGCTTTGGAAACATATACAAAGTCTCTTTAGTTTAGATTTAAAATAGCATACTGTACAATCTGACCCAGATAAGATTTAAGGCAGCTCTTAGGATCGTTCCCTCTTATATCCCTATCACAGCACAGATAAATACAGATGTGGCCCCTTTTTTTATGAAGTCGAGCACCTGCATGTTACCCTGGAGAAAATCTTTGCTTTTCCTGTCTAGAAATCATAAGGAAGTCCACTGATCTCTCTCTTCTTTACTACTATTCTTTTGAGATCGGCAGATATTATAGTTACCTTTCTTAAAATTTAGTTGCAGAAATGGTTATTGTTCGCCCATTACTTACCAGGTACTATATTAGGAACCAAGGTTTAAAAAAGTAAATAAGAAGTACTCTCAGAGAAGCCCTTAGCAAAAGTCGCCTTATGGTTCCATAAAAGGGCGACCAATTAGCAAGTCCTAACTGTCCCAGTCCATGGAGAGAAATCGCTTCCAGTTCTTATAAGGATCACAAAAACAGTGCAACGGAAATGCTGCTGATATGTCATAGTTCCCCACCAAGTCGGAGATATTTCTTGGTTCTTAAAGAAATGAGACATATTTAACTTTCTCTCTGCTCCCTCCCCATTTTCACTAAAAACTTTTTTTTTTTTTTGCAGTTTTTGGCCGAGGCTGGGTTTGAACCCCCCACCTCTGGCATATGGGGCGGCACCCTACTCCTTTGAGCCACAGGCGCCGCCTAAACACATTTTTTTATTTTTAAAGTGATACCACACTGATTTGGAGACCGTCCTCCAAAGCAAAGTATCAGAAAAGCAAGCATCACAGGTACTTAGTACTCCGTTGAAACAAGTAGGTGAACAACTACATGCTCAGGCGAGAGAGAAACTCAAAGGCAAGGAGGGTAGGGAAGGGGTTGAGTGAGTTCCCACCCAACGGGGACAGTGCACAGGAACCGTCACAACTCCTGGGTGAAGGACACACCTCGACTCAGACTTTAACCTTCCAAAACCAAACTGGAACCTAACCGTATGTACCCTCATGGTAATCTAAAAATACACGATGTTACAGTCAAAACCACACACTCTGGAGATGGACACAAGTCCCTTTCCCACATCCTGTATAGACAAATTCCATACGGCAGCATTGTCCGAAAGGGCCACCTGCCGTGATCACAGTGTTCTACATCTTCGTCACCCAATGTAACCGCCACCTGGCACAGACATCTACTGAACACTTAAAATGTGACTTGTGTACTGAGAAACTGAATGTGTTGTTTTATTTGATTTTAATTAATAAATGCAAGTACCCACATCTTGATATTGGAGTTTTCTCATCTATAACATGGAGATTACAAGTTTCTCTTGCCAGGTTTAAACAAGGCAGTAAGCTAATACTTTGAAAATGCAAGTTCCTAAGTTAGGGGTCATTGTTAAAATATTATGTTGAATTGTATTTATACCTAAGTCTATTGTACTTGAGTAAGTTTTGCCCTTGTAGAAGGTGCTTTATCACCTAAGAAGCAGTGAACTCCTCCAGGACAGAGTCCAGGACATGGTCATCTTTGGGTTCACGATGCTTAGCAAGGCCTAGCACATGAGATCTGCTCAGTGATGGTTCTTTGGACTCTACTGACAAGAGCAGGTGATGAGAGGCTCCACTGCTCCAAAGACAGGGGAATCCAAGTGAAACCCAAGTATGGTATTTCTAATTTCCAGTGTCTCCGAAAGGCTTTGCAGCAGAACTTGATTTTGCTATTTGCCAGTTGCACAACCTTAGGGAAATGACCTGACTTCTCTGAACCTTGGAATTGCCATTTGTAAAACGGTGACCATCCTGTCTTCCTCGCGGAGATGAGTGGAGCAATGCCAAGCAAACAAATTGTGTGTGGGAAACTTCAGAGCCCTCTTACCTTCTCCCTGAGGGTGGCTTAGTTGTAATTCTCTACGCAGTAGTCAAGGGGTATGAACAGTGATTACCTCTTTCTTGCCTAAAATTCAATCATTTTGAATTTCTTCTTCTGAACTTGCAATTTACAAATGCAAATCTTCCCAGGGTGGGGAGGAAATTTTCCCTGGTCATCCTCGTCTTCCATACCTGGAGGTACATAATGAGCTTCTTTCTCCCTGACTACGTGAATTTCGACTCAGGTTCTGGTGCTTAGGAGCGCTAATTTTGGATATGGACATCACACAAGGAAGACAGAGCTGGATGCGGGGGCAGGGACAGAAGGAATCCTGCTTTGAGTCTGCTAAAATTAAAAATTAAAAAAAGGAAGGGCGGCTGAAGCTTTGAAGCCTTATCCCAACTCGCTATGGATAACAACCTAAAAGGAACAAAAACAGGGCTCCAGCAGGCACTTAGGCACAAATTTGGTTTCAAAATGCTCAGGTCTTAAATAATATATGGGATTTTTTTTTTTTTAATAGAAAGTGTATTGTTAGAACTCTTGCAGCTTTAGAGACAAAAGGCTCTGTAAAATGTCTTAGGGGTTATTTTTGCTTGTAGACAATTCACAAAACTAGACACGATATTATGATTGAAGACTTGGGAGCCCAGATCTAAGAACACGGCCTTGTAACTAAGGACACGCTGGAATTTTATGGGGTACATTAGCCTCCACATGAATCTAAGAGGTGCTGAGTAAGAGTAGACTTATTTGGTATTTATAGAAAGCCTTTCTCTCTCTCTCAAGATCAAAGCGTTATTTCATCCTCCCTCACACAGGAAGGTTAATGGCTTGAAAGTGGGATCTGAATCCCTGGGCGTACAGTCCACAGGTCTGTCTGCCTAGGGACACGCTGTCACCTGTATGCCACCTGCCCTGTGATGAGGCCCTCACCCCTTCTTTCCTTCTATTTTTAATGAAAATAGCAGGTGCTTCCTCTTATAAATGTGGCCTGTGAACATCAAAGGAGAGAGTGGAGCCTCTCCCAAGCCTGTGAGTTGAGGCGGAGATGGGCCGAGACCGCACAGCTATACTGTCCAACCACGAGCCAGGGCAGATACAGGCTGAGACCGCACAGCTAGACCGTCCAACCAGCCCACATAGTGTTCAGGATTCTGGCAAAGCAGGGCCACCAAATAAAAGTACGAAAGTGGCATTTTCAAGTGCCTTATACAAAACTTGTCATTACAAATACAATAAGAAAAAACCTATTCCACATCAGCATATATCTAAACTTTGAGTTTTTCTATTTAGTGTTTATAGTGACTGTAGCATAGTGGTTAAGCCCACAGATGCTGACACTGCTACCCAGGTTCAAATCCTGGCTCCCCCACACACACTCGCCATCTGTGTTATCTTGGGCAAGTCACTTAAACTTTCTACGACTTATTTCCTCACTCATAAACTGAGAATACTCAGAATACAATTCCGAGGGTGCAGCGTTAAATGAGTTCATCCAAACATAACACTTGAAATAGTGCCTGGCAAACACACAGACAGTGACCCGCGCAGTGCGCGTCTACTATTAAAAACGAAAAGTCGTTTGGCGGCGCCTGTGGCTCAAAGGAGTAGGGCACTGCTCCATATGTCAGAGGTGGCAGGTTCAAACCCAGCCCTGGCCAAAAAAAAAACTGCAAAAAAAAAAGATTAAAGATGAAAAGTCATGTTGCTGCTGCTGTTGAAATTGTCTATGTTGAAGGATGGAAGGGATAATAATGTTTCCAGGTCTTTGGGCCCTGGGTATAGCTGAAAGTAAACTCCTTCTGAGAGAGAAGACAGATACCGAACTGGGGTCATAAAACCAAGCTGGGTTAAAAAGCAGACATGGCAGACCAGAGGGGATTGGCTTCCCAAGAACCACCAGTGATAACACTGCTCTACAATCCTCAGCAACAAGAATGCTAACAGCTTGACACAAGCAGCCCGTTGGCTGGGCAGGAAGCTCAGCACCAAGCACACATGTTCTCTAGGACAGAACAAGCTGGAGCCACACAGAGCTCACAGGCACAAGGTGAACCTTGTAATGCTGTGGTTGACCTTCCCAGCTCTACAGCAGGCCAGGCTGAGACTGGACTTCAGCAACACCCAACGTTAAAGCACCCCAACAACCAGAGCTTAAGGCAGACAGACCCAGACCCTCTCAGATGGGAGCAAGGAGAGGAAGTTTGGAATGGAAAGATCATATTTTTCCTCTCATTACAGACCTAGGGAGAGGCATCTGCTCAATCAAGACAGGAGCAGCCAACCTTTCCTATAAATCTGAAACCCGTGTCTTCACCTGCTGATATTATTACTTGACAAATGAGGATTAATGTCTGAGCCCCAAAAAAGGAGATAAATGACATCTTCTGCCAGTTTTAGATAGGATTCCGTTCTACGAAGCAAGGGTTAACCATAAAATTCATTTACTTTACTTAGAAACAGATGGGAAGTATTGTCAGAAATAATTCACTTTTATTTTTCTTGTAAAATCGAAACAGCGGAAATTATAAGAAAAATCACCTGACTGCAAAGCCTTTAAAACAGTTATATTTAAAAATAACATTAATTGCCTTTAAACTGTTCAACTGCAACAAAAAAGAATTTCCTTAATGCAAATGTATTTAGCTGTATTATGGCAATAAACATGGCAACATTAGTCAATGATGTCACGAATTATTTCCTAATGGTAAAAGTTTGCTCTTTGATTTGAAAAGTGATAACACCAGAAAAAAGCAAATGTGTGCAATAGCCATGATGCCACCCAGGTTGCTGCCCAGGCCTTAGAAATAGAACACCACAGCCACACGGTCCAAGCCAGTGGTTCAGAGTGCTAAGAAGCTGGAGGCAACTTTCCCACCTAGTGGACTGGACTCCCCCCTTTCCAGAGGCATTTGCCCATGAACTTCAGCAGCCCACACTCCGCTAGGTGCTGGTTCACGTTCTTCTCTCTGCTTGACTCTTCATCCCGGCTTTGTGTGACTCAACAGGAAGGCAGCCCTCCTGACTCACTGCGCCCTCCATGCCCAGAATCTGCAAGCAAAACTCTTTAAACTTGCTTCCTCCTGCAGTGATGAATTCCTCCATCTAAGGAACCAGGGACCACCCCAAGCCGAGTTTTCCCTGCGATGGCAGAGGCGAGGGCAATGCAAGGTCAGGCTCCCAGTGTCAGAGTGATGGTCAGACAGACGCAGGGCAGACGAGAGTCACAAGGACATCTCCCAGTACAGTATAGACAACTGGCCCATGGAGGGACCCTGACCTTGAAATGGACATCTGGGCATTAGGCTGTCCGCCAGGTAAAGGAAGTGCCCCATGAAAGGCATACTGCGGAAACCCATAGCCAGGTCCCTTTCATTTCCCATCATGGAGTGTCACTAGCCTCTCTGTTACTGGAACCCCAATTTGGCTGGGGCATCTCAAAACCATACTCCCCATAAGGATGATCAGTCATCCCAATGCGACCCCAAATGAGCTCTTTGACTTAATAAGATTGTACTGTGCTGGGCCAAGTATGTTTTTATTACTAATACGTTAAGCACAATATCTAAAACAAAGAAGAGAAGGGATTTTTAATGTTTTCATGAAAACATTTTATAAAAAGAAATCTCTGGTGCAAAACTGCTTTGGCAACAGCTTGTCTATAAAGACAGATATTGTACCAGCTCGTCCTCAAAGAATGATCTCAAAGAATATATGTTTATATTCTAAATTCCTGGCTGCTTAGAAATCTAGACCAGAGTGGGTTTGGCCAAGAAAAGAGCAAAGCATGACTGGATCGTCCGATATCTATGAGAATAATGCTTTAGACAACAGCCTTCTTGCCCTGTCCGCCTCCATTTCCTAGACTGTGATCAATCTGTACTATATCTGAAGGAAAGCATGAAATTTGGCCCCAGGAGAATTGTCGTTGCCCCTATGGCCCTGGTCTCTATCGCCGCAGAAAGGAACCAGGCGAGACGTGGATTAGAAGTACAAGCTTGTAGGAGGCCGGCTAACCTTGATTGCAGGGTAGCCCCGAGCAACCTCTGCAGTAACCTTTTATTGAGACAGCCCAAGACAGGTGAGGGGAGTATTAGACAATGACTAGTGCCCAATGCTGGCCTTGGGCTCGGGTTCTCTCTCTGCAAGGAGCACCTGCGGACGAATTGACCGAGGGCCCGCCCCCCAGCTGCAAGTCATCTTGCTCAGAGGCGTGTGGCTCTTGGCATCCTCTACAGAGAATATGGTTTTATTAAACTGTATTTCTTACTAAAGAGCTCTGCATTTTTAAGGTATTACCAGTCACTGGGATACCTGCAAACCACAGGCACAACTTCAAGTGCACACACGAATCCAATCAGCAAGTACTCACCATGCACCTTGCACAAAACACATTGGAAGAGTGGGTAGAAACCATAAAGAATAAAGAACATATTCCCCATAGACAGAAGGAAGGAAAAGGCAAACAAACTAAAGCAGAGGCTCGGTGCCTGTGGCTCAATGGGCTAAGGCACCAGCCACGCACACCTGAGCTGGCAGGTTCGAATCCAGCCCGGGCCCGCCAAATAACAATGACGGCTGCAACCAAAAAATGGCCAGGCGTTGTGGCGGGCACCTGCAGTCCCAGCTACTTGGGAGGCAGAGGCAAGAGAATCGCTTGAGCCCAGGAATTGGAGGTTGCTGTGAGCTGTGATGCCACAGCACTCTATCCAGGGTGACAGCTTGAGGCTCTGTCTCAAAAAAAAAAAAAAAAAAAAAAAAAACTAAAGCAGAACTGTGGAAAGTGGGATAAATACAACACCTGAAAATCCAAAGCACCCTCTGAGAACCAGAAGCCTGGTGTCAGAGACCAGACCGGCCAGGACAGGCCAAGGGGTGAGGGAAAGAGCCCTCCCTCCAACTGCTGTGTCTCTTCTCCTGATACTCAAAAAATTTCCTGAACTAAATCAACCCCCGAAGTCACCCCCACCACTGCAAAAACCTCTAGAAACAAATCCAGAGACATTCTGATGTCTGCGACCTCAACCTGGGAAAGAAGCACCCACCCACTGGAGACACTGCCAGCACACCTCCCAATATGACAGCCCCTCAGGGACCTGCACCAGTGCTTGGCAGAAGTTGCCAACTCACAGAATTTCTTTGATTCTATTTTATTATTTTAGATTAATATGAACATACCAATGATTAGGTTACAATGTTTGCATTTGTTAGGTAAAGTCCTTGTACTTGTGTGTGCCATGTACCCTTACCTCGGGCCCACTACGTGAGAGCACGTCAATTATCCCCTTCCTTTCCCTCCCCCCAACTTGAATTAAACTGAGTTTTTCTCTCATTTGGGTGTGTATCAGTTCATCTCCTGGCTTCATGTAGTATTGAATACATTGGATACTTGCTTTTCCACTCTTGTGATACTTTACTAAAGAGAATGTTCTCCAACTCTATCTAGGGTAGTACAAAAGATATAAAGAATTTCTTCTTAATGCAATATTTAAAATAGTTCAAATGTAATTTTGAATATGTCCCAAAGTAACATTACTTTCCTGGATGTGGCAATGAGCTTCCCGGGCTTTTAGGGGCAAAGGTCTTTAGTGCTAGTTGTCCTAAGGGGGAAGGAGGAAACATCCTTTTTTTAAACATTGTGAACTGAAGTCAGGTTTCTCTCTTCATCTTATTATCCCTGCCTTTCTTTCTGTGGTTGTTAATAAGACAGAAAGGTAGAAGCAAACTTTATATTTTCTTTAGCTCTTCTCCTTCACCTTCACTGTGAAGAATCTTTTTTTTCTATTCAGAAGCTGTCTTTACCCCAAAAGCTAAATAGAGAGCATGGTAGGTTGTTCCTTAGCAGATATGACTTGAAGAGAAGGCTACCCTCGTCTGAACGGCCCGTCTTTTAGCTCCCATCAACGTCTAAAATTTCACCATTGAAAGGTAACAATTTTGCCTGATTCTTTCACATTTTTATGAAATGCCTTCTTTATGAAGGAATATCCATTGTCAGTCCCTGAAATCACAATATAAGCTGTTGGGATGAGACGAGGACGCTCACCAGGGTAGATGGGGCTGTAGCCTCTCAGAAAGAAGTCCCACACCACCTCATGTGTGCCCAGAACTTCCTACAGACCGTAAGTTTTAACTCCCCCTGTGTACCCTCACGCCACACATCTCAGGAGGGGTCTGGGGCTCTGAATCCCAGCTACCTCAAACCTGGGCCCTCCTGGAGGCAGTGCCACTCACAGCTTCAGCTCACTCTTGGAGTCGGTTTCCACTTTTTATGCCAGGTTTGGGGATCCACTACAAGTTCAGTCTGGATCCTGTAATGACTTTTCCAACTGGCCTTAAATACGTGACAGCTTACAAAGAGCACTGGCACAGGAACAAATAACAGCCAGGCAGCGCTGGGAGAGCTGAGCCAGAAGTCAGGCGAAGGGCCACAGGACAGTCAACCATGCCTGGAAAAGCCTTCAGTGGGAAGGCTGCAACTGAGCCTGTGCTAAACAATTAAAAGGATTTCACCAGAATCAGTCCAGGCAGAGTGAGCCTTCCATGCCAAGAGAAAGAGGCGTGAGCCAGCGGCTCCTGGGGATGGTGGAAAGTCCAGAGCAGCTGGAGCAGAGGGTTTTGGAGGTTGCAGAAAAGGAAAAAGATGTGGAAATAGTTGATGGAGTCAGACTATTTTTTTTATATGTAACAGGAAACCAACAAAAGTTAAACAGGAAATGCTATTTTCAGATTTATGTTTTGAAAAGAACAAAGCCTACAGATTGCTTCCGAGCGGAAGGAGCCGAGCAGCAGTGTCAACGTGCCCTGGAAGATTTCTCATTCTAGGACGGCAACTCTCGTCGTTCACACCTTCGGTAGTCACACTGGTGGGGGTGTTAAGAGCGCCCTCTTGACATCTAGTGGGTGGAGTCCAGGGGTGCTGCTAGACACCCTACAAGGCAACAAAGAATTATCTGGCACAAAACGTCACTGACGCCAAGGTTAAGAAAACTTGTTCTAAAGGAAGAAGAGGTCACAGCAGGACAGAACTAACTGGACTTCCCAGAGAGATGGAAGAGATGAATAAGAAGGGGGGGGGCTCAGGTTGCTATTCTGTCCCTGTGCATGTGCCAAGTGACGCACACCTGCCCACCTGCCGTGGAATTCCCCATCTTCCCCTCAGATTCCAATGAGTGAGAGGAATGGCACCTGTGGAATAACCTAGACTTGACTGACCCAGTTCACTTTTATAAAGGAAATCCTTTGCAAACTTCAATACTTGAGTCATGACCTTTTGATCACAGTTGATCAAAGTACACAGCCAGGTAACACCCACTACAGAGTCGCTGTGGCAAAACCTGCTCAGAGGAAGCCAGGGCAGTAGTTCCGTCCCCCTTCTGCGGTCAGTGACCTTGTAATTCACCCATGATCACATGGAAAAGCAACTCCTCCCACCAGGAAAACCAGGAGTCACTGATTGCCAGGACTTTCTCTACAGTCTTCCAGGCCGGGAAACTTTGCCAGGGAACTAGTCAAATTTGCTTTTTAAATTTAAATCCCATTCTCTGGCCAGGTTTAGAGAATGCATTGCCTTTAAAATGATAAAATTATAAATAAGCCAAAGACATGTTTAAAACCCAATGTGTGCTAAAAGCCATGACAGCAAAATAAAATTCTTCCTAACATGAAAGGGGAAATAAAATTCTTTTTCAGATAATGTCTTTTTGCTGCTTTCACTCTCACTTCTACCCGGGTCTTCAGGGCTCACCTGTGCCTCATTAGTGCCACCTCAACTCCAACAGCTCTGCAATTGAAGGCCATTACTTGGAAGCACCCAACAGCAGCCTCATTAAACATCACCGACTGTAGAATCAGCCCTCCGCTGCTTTCCAATTGAGGAAAGGGGATTTCCTTACAAAGACAATGCCTGTGAAAGGACTTGGGTGGGAAACAGCCCTCCCAGAAAAGTGTCCCGCAGATTTAAGCAATGTGCCTGATAAGGGACTCAGGACTTTGCAATACGCAAGGATTAGAGGGGTCTTTACAGAAAACGTGGCCTGAGTGGCGAATTCCTGGGAAGATGCAATAGAAGGCAGCAGTGGGGGCCTGAAAAGAAGGAACCAGATGTCAAGGGAACAGTGGATGGAAAGGAGCTCACCTTCACAGTGCCACCTTTAGTACTCTTTGAATTCCGAATGGCTAAATTAAGTTGAGCCCAAAGCTGCCTTGCAACATATTTTAAGTTCAGCCTAAAGGTGGTTCTGTGCATAGTGAACTATGACCTGACTGGATGTGTAAACAAACTCTTACCTACTACCATGCTGATCGCTGAGTTTCAACCAGACAGCCAATTGCTCAAACTATGTTCAAATAAGGCCAGGGCCACGCTGTGACCAAGCCAGCTGTTTCCATACCTCACTTCCTCCTGTACATCGCTTTCTTTTTCCTGCCCATAAGTCCTCTCCGACCACGCAGCCGTGCCCAAGTGTCTCCAAACCTATACTGGTTGAGGCAGGGGGTAGCTTCCCAATCTGGGAATCGTTCTTTGCTCAATTAAATGCTGTTAAATTTAATTTGGCTGAATTTTTTCCTTTTAGCAGAACCATGCGCTTATATTACCTACTTAAAATAATAATTTTTAAAACAAATGAATGAAATGAAAGAAAAAATAGAGATTATAAAACAACCCCAAGCTAGCGGATCCCAAGTTTCCACCTTCTGACTTGGTCCCATCTTGCCTGTGTAGTCCCAGGAGGCCTGGAAGAATGATAACCACTCAAGTCTATTTTGAGAACATTAAGTTCACTTCTGAGCTCTCAACCCTTATTTCTAGCTACCAGGGGCTTTGGCCCCTGGAGGTCCTAGCCATGGGCTCCTCAAGGATAGCATACCTCGAATCCAAATCCTCCTCTTTCCTCTCTCCTTCCTTCCTGCTTCCCTCCCTTATCCCTGCAAGCCTGATTCTCCTCCAATATTCTCAGTCATTACTGGAAATAATTTTCTATTCAGTTGCCCAATATAAAAACTTTAGCATTATCCTAGGGAGTCTCCCCTCTCCCCCCCATTTTAGTCACCAAATATTAACTCCATTTTCAATAGTATGGTGCCTCATACTATACCATTGACTTTTTCTAGCCCCATACTTTATAAACAACATTCCTTCACTAGAATGGGAGCTTCCCAGATGGTTTTTTATCTTGTTCCTTCTCCACACTTCCTCCGTCCACACCTCAGCCAACTTTCTCAAATAGAACTAAACATATTTGATTGGACTTTAGAACCTTGGAGAGTTCCCCTTGCCTGCGTAATTAAGTCCTCATGTCCTGGTTCAACAAATATCTAATTATAATGTGGCCTGAAGATGCATTTCATAATAATTGTACATAAACTGTGCCTTGGCCACTCTGCTCTAAAAAGCCTGGCCGGTGTATGCCTGCTCCAACCTCCACAGCCTTGCATTCCCTGTTTCCTTGATTTGGAAAGCCTTCCCTTCTTGGTTAGAAAATGAAATTCCTCTCTCCCCTTCATGGCCCCGTTCAGTTTGAACCTCTCTAAAAAGCCCTTCAAGACTTCTCCCTCCTCCATGCTCCTCCAGCTCTTTGTACACATTCTGATTATAGCCCTGACTATACTCTTTGCTAATTATTTATGTTTTCATCTCCCCTGCCAAAATGTGAGCTGCTTAAAAAAAAAAAATAGCTACTATTTTATTCATCTTCGAATCCACTGCACCTCTCTGCTAGCATTACATATAAATGTTTGCTGAATGAATTGGCTAAAAGTACTTTAGTAAAAATGTAACACATTATCCCCAAATTTTATTGACCTCTGTGGCTAAAATCTCATTTCTTCGCCCTCTCTCTCTCTGCATACCTTTTGGCACACTATCACAGGTCTCTGGAGTGCCAGTTATTCAAAGGGAACTAACAAAGTGCCTGCTATTTGTAAACAGGGCCATTTGTAAACCCTCTGGGCCAGATTTAGAGATTGGCTTTCTAACTCTGACAGTGCCCCTTTGAGCACTCACTCCACTCCAAGAAGCATTTCTTTTCCAAATGTCTTGAGTCCTATAAGTAAGCTTGGTTTACCCTGAAAACATTTTCAGGGAAGCTGAAAAGAGCTGAAAAAGCAACGTAAGGACCCTGAAGAGACCCACCTGGCCAGCGAGTCTTATGCCAGTCTAGGAGGGGGAGGAGCCTCACACCAACGTAGGAGGGGGAGGAGCCTCACCCCAGCCTAAGAAGGGGAGGAGCCTCATGCCAGCCTAGGAGGGGGAGAAGGGCTTCCAGAGTCTCACTCTCTGCCCAGGCCACTTCCACTGACATCAGTGCTCAACTGCTTCAACCTCAGAGGGTTCTCTGCTCCCCATGAAGACCTTGGCAACCCATTCATCTTAAGTGTATTGAAAACAGCTTCATAAGCAAAATGATGACCTGAGTGTCCTGAAGAACAAAGTAGGGTAAAATGGGGGAGAGGCACCCCTTGGATGGAGCCCGTGGGGGGCACAGAACCCGTGACAGTGCCCACCCTCAGGGGCTCTGCTTCTGCTGCTCTCTCAGCCTGAAATCCTCCACCCTGAAGATCTTCACATTCAGGTCTCTGCTCAAACATCACCTCCCGAGAGGCTGTTCAGACCCAATCCAAATAAGCTGCACCCAGGACCCTTCACTCCTCCTTGCTCCCCACCCCAGTCTTCTCTTATCAGCTATCAGCACTTCGTGGCAGCCTCCACACTTGCCACTGTGTCCCCTGACCATCTGTTTACATGCCAACCATTGTCTCCCGCTTCGTCCAAGAGGATAGGAAGCTATGACCTTCCCAGACAATCCAGGCACATAGTCATCATTCAGTAAATGATTGTCATATTTTTCAAAAGCATACAAAGAAATATAACACAGGGAATTTCACACCTAGAGACTATGTAGTCCCATGTGTGATGAGGCCGAATGACCAGCACACAGGGTGTCCTGCCTTAGACCCTCCTCCCCACCTGTGACAGACAGGTGTCAGCACAGCACCACCTCTGAGCTTCTCTCTGCACTCCTACCCCATCCATCGTCCAAGAGAGAATGGACAAGAACCCCAAAGGAGGGTTCTCTCCAGGAAGGACGAGAGAGAGCCAGAGAAGAATCACAAGCCTCATACATATCTGGAGGTGAAGGACAATGTCCAGTCACCTCCAGATATGTATGAGGGAGGTGATTTGAGGACTGTCCAACAAAATAAGATGTCTAGGACAGCACAGCACAGAGTTCTGAGCTTGGGAGAGAGGAAGTGATGAGAAAGCAAAGAACTCAAAGCAGATCTTCTGTTTGACCCTTCAATCCCATTACTAGGCATCTACCTAGAAGAAAAAATCCTTTCACCATAAGGACATTTGCACTAGAATGTTTATTGCAGCTCAATTCATAATTGCCAAGATATGGAATCGACCCAAGTACCCATCAACTCATGAATGGATTAATAAACTATGGTGCATGTATACCATGGAATACTACTCAGCCATAAAAAATATGGAACTTTACATCTTTTATATTTACCTGGATGGAGTTGGAGAACATTCTACTTAGCAAAATATCACGAAAATGGAAAAGTGAGTATCCAATGTCCTCAATGCTAATATGAAGCCAGTGGATGAACAAATACACACCCACAGAAGAGAAAATCCCATGTAAAGTCAAGTAAGGAAGGTAAGGAGAGGGAGGTGGGTTGGTGTGCTCTCACCTAATGGGCATGGTGTAAGGGTACACGGACACCTCCTGGGGAGGGGCACAACTACAACTTGGACTTGACCTAACAAACACAAACAATATAACCTAATTGCAAAAGAAAAGAAAGAAAGAGAAGAGAGGGGATTAGTGATAACTTGCTCCAGTGTATGGGAACCTCCTTAATGTGAGAGGGGCCTCCCAGTGAGAGAGGAATGTGCCCTGATGGCGGGTCAATGTTTACTTTATCCCTCCTCCTTGAGAATGGAGATGTGGCCAAACAGAAGGTTCAGTGTTGGGAGGAAGTTATATGGCCCAGAGCTAGACTGTCAGGGGCCTCGACCACCCAGCTGAGGAGTCTGATCCTCCTCCAGATGAGTGCTGTGACCCCACTGACTCTAAAGAAGAAATCGCTCTGAAGGTAAAAGTAGGCCTGAGTCCCTCTCAAGTAGAAGGGTGGTGGCCACTTTACAGCATGGTGGTCTCTCTGCAGCCTGGGCTCTGAGTGTGGGTACTTACGGTTCTGGGGTGTAGAGGGGGTCTGAGCCATGCCGGACATATTGGGTACAGTGGAACACTCTGTAGGCCAGTCCCGCCAGAAAGTCTCGTGGGCTCAGGTATCCAGCCACAGGCCTCACTGTGAAGCCGGACCTTTCTAGACAGGCAACAGGAAGAGCCAATGAAATATCAGTCCAGGAGGAACAGGGCCCGAGCAGAGTTGCTACCATTTATAAGGATGTTCCAGAAGCAAAGTAACCAAAGCCCTAAAACTAACAAGAGAATGACGCATATTTTTTAACAAGTAGCATGTTTGGGGTTTCTGATGACTGAAACGCACTCTTGAATGATGGTTTCCAAGTGAACAAGACATTCACCAAAATGAAAAGGGAAAAAATTATTTAGGGATTTATTATGATAAGTTATCTCAAACACACAGAAGATAACAATCTAAAGTGACACTTCCAAGCATTACCTGGTGTCTTTCTGAGAGACAAACCGAGGCTTTTGCTCTGCATGTGCTGGTAACCCCTCGATCACCCCCTTCACGAGCGCCCTGGAATCAGTTCACACTGCAGCTTGCTGTCAGGACACCACCTGAGTCCTTCATCCCCTGCTGTTGTTTTCTGTGACATTATATGAATCACTGTGATTTACAGCACTAAAGCACTACATGTCCCCCTGGTTATGGTGAGACGAAACAAAGGAAGAAGGTGACCCAACCCATAGGGTCAGCCTGTGCCGCTCACTCGGGCTGTGGGCCTTTGGTGTTCCCCGCCTGGGGATTACTTACTGCTTCCTTCTCACGAAAGCCCAGAAAACTTACAACAGAAGGGCTAGTCTTTGTCCAAATATGCATTTTATAAAAATGTCATAGACAGTCACGCAATGCTTAACGAAGGGGATCCGGTCTAGGAAAGACATTGCTGGATGACTGTAGTGATGCACACGTCACCTGGGGCACTCACACAGCCCAGAGGCCTGGCCCGTTCCTGAGCCACACAGATGGACAGCGTGTCGTGTGCTGGACACTACAGGCAGTTGTGACACAACGCTTAGGATTTGGGTGTCCAAAATGATCTAAACATGGACAAGGAACAGTAAAAGCATAATGTCATGATCTTGTAGAACCATCACTATCCACATAACACACAATACCCCCTTAAAGGGGCTGCATGATGATCTGTTCTTTTCTCATATTTTAAAAATAAAAATTGTTTATATATATAGTGTAGCTATGTTTTTTTCTATTTTTAGTAGAGATGGGGTCTCTCACTCTTGCTCAGGCTGGCCTCCAAGTCCTGAGCTCAAACAATCCAGACTGCTGGGATTACAGGTGTGAGCCATATACATTGTTTCTCTTAAAGTCACAGTTGCCAACCACCGTCAATGCCATTAAGTGAGGACTTACTGTACATAATGAAATTATTACTAGTCAAGCTAATTAATATATCTATCTCCTTACAATTACCTTTGTGTGTGTTTGTGTGTGTGCTACTACTCTCTCAGCAAATTTCCATTATACAGTATAATATTATTAACAGTAGTTAGCACCCTGTCCTTTAGCTCCCTAAACTTAGTTCCCTACCTAACTGGAACGCTGTGCCTTTTGACTACCTGCTAACCACTAGTCACCCCGGATCGGCCCTTCTCCTGCGTGCTGGACTTCCCTAGGTTCTGCGAGTCAGTGAGCTGGCCTGGTATTTCCCTGTGTGTGGCTCATCTCACTCACATCACGTCCAGGAGGGCTGCTCTTACCCTGATGTCAGCCTCCTAACGGCTCCCGTTCCGAACACTTCAGCCTATTAAAAGAGTATCTCAGAATGGTTGGAAATGGTCTTAAAAGGCAAGAGCCGGGTAAGCTTACAAAACAAGGCCATTCCGGGATTTCCAATACTTACGCGGAAATAACCCTGTGCTCAGGCCCCCTCAGACCCGTAATCCTGACGACATTGTGTTCATTCCCGCAGCCTTCGCTTGGGATGGCTCCCCAGTGAACGCCAAAAGAGAAGTGTATTTCCTTACATGCCCACGCGTGGGACATGAGTAGCACTTCACGGTGGGTCACTGTACATCTTAACAGTCATATGTTTTATTTTTATATAAGTGGTATCAAGAAATTTGAATTTGTAGATAACATTAAATGTTTTCCTTTTTAAATAAATTAGGTATTTTTACGGTGTCAATTAAAACAATGAAAACACATACACTTACATGGCCCTTATTATTGCCAACACGTGATGCAAACTGTGCTCCCTATCAAATTCACCAAGGGTTGAGGAAAACTATGATAATGATAATAATTGCTAGGGCTCCGTTACCTTTAATGTATGTCAGACACGTTAGGATTTTAAAGTGTATCAATTAGTTTTCCATCCCAATTGCCTTGTGAGGTAATAAAATTATTATCTCCATTTCCAGAGGAGGAAACTGACAAATAGAGAGGTTAAGGTGATTCTCCAAGGTCACACAGCCAGGAAATGACAGAGCCAGGACTCCATCCCTGGACATTGTGCCTCCACAATCCATGCTCCAAACCACTATCCCGTATTGCCCCTCGTTAAAAAAAACAATTTGGAGGCCAGATGTGGCAAAAACTAAGAGACGGTATTCTAATTACCAGGGCTTGAGAAACAGCACAGTAAGAAGGGATCTCGATGTATGAAGATGAAACATGTAACATGCATATGACTCTGGGAACTAAGGAACGTGTCGGGAGAATATAATCTAGTCAAACAACTACATAAGGATGATGTAATTAGGTGCTAGTTACCTGATACTGACCAGGCTTCTCAATCTCTTTTCCTCAGAAATAAACACAGAGGATGACGTTCCAATTCCCCCCGGGCTCCTCCCCCACGGCGCACTCACAACGCCACGTGGGTCTCAGTGCCCACCTCTCTCCTGACACACAGCTAATGCAAAATGAAATCAGGTGGGGAGAGATCCTGGCGGCTGCTACAGTTAGGATTCATGGAGGAGAGGAGGTGGGACTCGCTCTGGGTCTTGAAGAATAGGTAGAATTTGAGTATAAAGAGAAGAGATGACTTTCTGGTAAGGGACAGGGCTTAGCAAAGGTGTAGAAACACTCTGGTGGGCCGGGCAGTGGCTTATTCCTGTAATCCTAGCACTCAGAGAGGTTAGGGCAGGAAAACTGCTTGACCTCAGGAGTTCGGGACCAGACTGAGCAGCAGTGAGACACCATCTCTACTAAATAGTAAATATTCACTGGGTGTGGTGGCAGCACCTGTAGTCCCAGCTGCTCAGGAGGCTGAGGCAAGAGGATCACTTGAGCCCAGGATTTTGAGGTGGCTGTGAGCTGTGATGACGCCATTGTACTCTAGCCAGGACAACAGAACAACACTCTGCCAAGGGGTAAGAGAGAGAATGAGAAAGAGAAAGATAAATGGGAAGAAGAGGAAAAAAGAAAAGAAAGCCCAGGGCAGAGCGGAGGGACTGGCAGGGCAGTCACTAGAGGAAATGAACTTGGAAAGCAGGGTCAGGACCCTGAGCTGGGGCTGAGCCGTTCAGACTTAGTCATAGAAAACGGAGGCCAGCAGACTGCAGCCTGCAGGCCAAATCCAGCTCACTGCTTGTTTTTGCAAACCCCATGACCAAAAAATAATTTTTACTTTTTTTAATGGATAAATTTAAATGTCTCTGTAAATACCTACATAATAGCCTTGGTTTTACTTAGCCCACTAAGCCTAAAATATTTACTACCTGGCCCTTTATAGAAAACATTTGCCAATCCCTGTGAAAATGACAGGAGTCACTAGTAGTTTCTTGGCAGAGATGACAGGAAGAAAGTGATGATTTTGGCGACAGTTCAGAAAGCAGTGTTCATGTGAAAGCAGTGGGCAGGAGACTAAAGGGAAGAAAATACAGCCATCAAGGTTATAAACTGATGGCAACCTCAATGTGGATGGTAGCAGTGGAATGGCAAAAAAAGGTCAGATTTAGATGCCCCTGAATCTGTGAATCTGTGAGTTTGTACGGCCGGAGGGATTCTGCAGACGTTAAGGTTCTCGACATGCGGAGATTATCATCAGGGGGAGGCTATTCCCATAAAAGGGGACACACAATCCGAGGAGACATGGCAGTGGAAGTGAGGGCTCAGGGTGATGCTAGGATGCAGCCAGGAGTCGGGGGGTGCCGGGACCCCTCAAACTGGGAAAGAAAGGGCCCAGAAGCCTCCAGAAGGAACTCAGCCCTGCGGAGCCCTGCATCCTAGACTTCTAATCTCTAGACAGCAGGATATTGTAATAAATTTACATAAACAGTAATTTGTATTATTTTAAGTCACAAAGTTGGAGGTAATCTATTACGGCCACAATAGGACAGTAATACGAAGACTGATTAATGATGGGAGGGAGGGGAGAAGACGGGTGAGAATTTAGAAGTCTTTAGAGACATGGCTGGGGAGTTAGAAAAGGAAGCATTGCCCAGAGAGAAAACACAGACAGGCAGGGACGCAGATCCCGGGACAGGGGCAGCTTTCCCTCTGCAAACGGCCGCACTTGAAAGGAAAGGAGAGAGAGAGATAAGAGCAGAAAACCTGAGCTTAACTGCAACCAAGAACAGATGAGAAAGGGAGACGGCCATGAAACGCGGCCTCACAAGGACCCTGAAGTTTCCAGCTGCTGTCCCCAGAGGGTCCATCAGGAGAATGACTACAAGGGAACATACAGGAGGTCCCTCTGGGACCCACTGTGTTCACTGCTGTGACATCAGCAGTGAGAACAGTCCCTGGCACACAAGTTATATTTTAAAACATTGATGGATGGGTTAATTGACTGATTTACCCCAGAGGAGAGTCCCTAATGTCCACCATTGTTCATAACAGTTCTCATCCAGTTACATAATTTTTAACAAAGCAAATAAAAACACACCTCTGAGGCCATTCCATAGCCCTGTAGCCCAGCAGAGTAGTTTCAAAATCAGAAAAAGCTCAGAGCTGAACGTGCAAATATGCTCTGGGGCTCGGAGTTTGTACAGCCACACACAGAGCCTCAGCGCACCCCAGGCTGTCAGCTGAGAGCAGCGCCCCGCCCAGAGCCTGCTCCGCAGGTGGCCACAGGAACTTGTGGGTTCCATACTTCTTTTTTTAAATTACTATTTTCCCTTTTGAGAAAAAAAGTTATTGCCACCATGTGTGACCCTGGGAGGTAACTGAGGATACTGGTGGGGAAGAGACAGGCCGTGTGAAGCCTCACCTTTCAGGAACATGGAGACGTCTTCAAGTTGAGGGACATTGTCCTCCCGGTAGCCACAGTATTTAGTCAGCAGGGGGAAGTTTTTCAAATACTCCCGGCAAGCATGAGTGGGATAGAGTTTGGAGAGCTCCCGGAATACAACGCCCCACGTTTTAGTTTCTTCTTCTGTGTACTCCACCCTGGGAATGGGCTGACCACTAAGTGGGAAAGAAGAAACGCAAATGAACCGAGTGTGGGGTCACGTCACCTTCATAGCTGCCACGACTCAGACTCCTGTGCAGCCAACACCCCCAGGTCCTAAGAGGTTCCATCAGATGCTGCTTCTCAAAGTAAATGCCCATCTTCTCATTCTGCATGGGTGTATTTGGGCTTCCATTTAAATGATGTTTTACTTCAGTTACATCCTTAGTTAGAGAGATGTGATAAGATTTATATTCTTAAATGAAGGTCAGTAGCTTGTAAGAGTCCTGATTTGGAAGGAACTGGTTGAGCACAAAACTGTCCTGAGAGCCTTTTCTGCAATCACCTCAACAGTAAGAAATAAATGTTCTCTCTTAAAAATAAAATTGCCTGTGGGTTCTCTTTGTCCTTTGCCCAGATTTACCCCAATCTCCAATTTTAAGATGATTTGTTCAGTTACCAAAATGTCTGAGAAATAATAAAATATTATGCTGAATTTTAAAGTGAGAATTTGGCAAGCTAGAAAATAAGGAGCATTTATTGCAGCTGAGGCTGAAAGGCACACATACTAAGACTCTCAGTTTAAGACAAAGGTCAAGCAATCATTTTTCTATAAAAAACCAAAAAGTAAATATTTTAGGTGTGTGGGTCATATGGTCTCTGTTGCAACTGTTCAAGCCTGCCACTGTGTCTCAGAAGCAGATGTGGATAATATATAAACACGTGAACGTAACTACATTCCAGTGAACCTTTCTTGCTTTGGTCCACAAGCAGTGATGTGCTGATGATTAGTTCAGAGAGTACTGAGGGGTCACCCTGCACTAGAGCAGTCACATAGAGCCCCCTTGAGGAGGCACACTTGAGCTCAGACTAGTTGGCCAGGTAGGACCTGCAGGTGCCCTAACAAAAGGAAAGGTGAGGAGGAAATGCTGGTCCAACAGCAGCCAGCAGCCACCAGCAAACAACACAGCTCCTGATACAACCTGGGACTGGTCGAAGGATGGAAATGTGGACATGTGCTTGTGCAAATTAGCATTTGAGGGACAAGGATTTGAATTTAGCCTCTGATGAAAATATCATATGCCTATGATGAAAGTGAATTAGAGGTTGAGAAAACCTCTTATGACATACTCAACAGCCAACTGCCACACTCCCTCACTACCCATCCTGGCCACTCATCAGAAATTCTGCCCCTGCAGGAAGCAACTGCACAACACACAGGAAGTCCAAACAGACACGTAAAACTAGGCATTGTTTCCCTGTAATTCACAATGCCGCCTAAAGGGGGCAGGCACCACAGGAGCCCATGCACAGACTGCAACCATCACTCAGGGTTGCTGCCGCTATAAGTCGCCTTCAGGGAACTAGGACCACTCAGGAGCACCCCCTGAGGTAGTGAAAAAGAAAAAGAGGACAACAACAAGAATAGGCTGTCAAACAGATGCCCTCCCTGCACTTTCTTCCACCAACCCTCTGGTATTTCAGTGTTCTATTTAAAGTTCAGGTCCAAATGTGGTTTCAACTGCTCCAAATCACTTTTATTTAAAAAATGAATTAACCACAGTATGTGAAGGATGAGAGAATAACACGTACAAAAGAAAGAACCAGAAATTAACATTTACTTTCTCTAAGTACCAAGACTAGGGTTTATACAAACCAAATTAGAACAGGATTAGCCGTGTTGAAATTTGGCAGGTGGCAACAAGTAAAAAATTATAACCTGGCAAATATTTGCTGAGAAGATCAAGACCTCTAAGACCTCATATCTGTGATGAATTTAGAATGAAAGCTTGAAATGAAGATATAAAAGGATGTAAGGAAATAAATATATAAATGGTCTGCCTCTGGTTCCAGAAAATTCAACTAAATCAATTTGAGTTGGGTAAGCCAATAAAGCTAATAAGGGCTGCAAGCAATCAGGAGGTAGGAAAGCGATGAGGCTGAAATAAAGGAAATATTGAGAAGCCATTTGAGAAGAATCGTTAGGTCAAAGTTTTCCCTTTAATATGAACAGGCAAGCATGCAGCGTTGCAAAGAGGAGCTAGGCATGCAAGATGCTGACGGAGAGCAAGTGCGAATAACGTTAGAAGAAAGGGGCAGACAGGCCTGTGACTTGAATAACGAATGTCCAGCATTCCAACCTGAGGAACATGGATGGTTCCTGCTGGTCTGCCCCGCCTGGGTGACGCACTGGCCTGCTCTTTGAGTTAATAGCGGCAGCATGTACCATGGTGCACTGAACCCAGCTGAGCCTGCCTCCAGCAGAGACTTCCCACACTGCTCTCAACTCACCCTAGGTAACACTATCAGGTAAACATTTGAAAATCAACTGCATCATGAAGTGAAGGCCAGTTTTATCCATTTCACTTCTGTTGAAAATATCTGAAAAGTAAAAAATAACCAAGAAACTTCCTATTTTTCTGGGTAGTTAACACAAGTGTATAATAATAGCTAAGGTTTGAAAACGTATTATGTCCCAGACACTTTTTTAAGGTTAAATGTTTTGGTATGAATTAATCCATTTGATTCTCACCACAAATCCATGAAAAAGACCTGTTTTTATCTTCATCTCACAGATGAGGACAGTGAGGCTCAGAGTGATGTAGCTACTTCCTGGAACTCATGGAGCTGGTCTTGAAATCCAACCAAGCTGGCTTAAGAATGGCTATGGTCTTAAGTGATTAGTACATACAAATTAAATTAAAAATTTATAATCGCTTCTTGGCCTTTTGGCTAAGATTAAGTGTAAACATTTATTCCACATACCAACTTATTTTCACATACCAAACTGAAGCAATGTCTATAGGTAAGGGTATTCACATAGAGCAAATCTCATATATAGTTATAAGTCACCATGATACTAGCATGCATTTGCAGATGACAAAGAGTACTTTCATACTCATTCATGCATTTAATCTTCTCAGTAAGACTATGAGGTTGCACTGGGTTCTCCAACAAAATAAACAAGCATTTAGGGCACCAGGAATGCAGGCACATCCATACTTTTTAAGACCTTGAAATTTGACATTTGGGGGGGGAAATGTAGTCATGGAAAAAAATTAGAAGGTGTTGCATTTTTTTTTTAATTTCTTATGGGTTTGTGGGGTTCCTTATAAATTACGTATGACAAGGGAGCCAGCAGGGTGTCCTGGTCTTTTTAGGGCCTATAGCAGAAACTTATATGCCACCATGCATCTGTTTATGGGCACACATTATAACATCTCCATAACAGGAGTCGTATCTCAGCAACCCACAACTCTGCTCTGGTCCAAAGTTAAAGTCACTTAAGGATTCCACATTCTAGAGAAAGCCCCCAGAACCTGGAGCCATCACCTTACACCTGCTAAGAAGCAGCAGAAATGGTCCTATCGCCAATAAAACCTCCTTCCCAACCTCACCAGTCTAATGAGACTAAGAGTCTAAGAGACTCTCTAATGAGAGACTCTAATGAGTCTAAGAGACACTCAGCCTTGTGAGGAGTGCAGTGCTGGAGGGAAAGGACCGGTTCTTCCCTCTCCCCTATGTCAGGAAGGCAGGCTGCTCCCCCAAGAGACCCTTCTGAGGACTGTAGACAGCTGTGAGACATAGAGTTGGGCATCTCCTCTCTCCCTGCACACCTGCTAAGCAGCAGGACCACAAACCCTCCCTGGTGCTGCCCGGAGGCCTAGGAGAATGGTCCATCGTGGGGCAAAAAGGGGTCCTTGACATGTGTCCTCTGAAAGTTGAGGCTCACATGAACGTGGAGTCTAATGCCCAATAAAATCTAGAAATTTCTGTGGGACCCAGTGTGCAGTTCCTGGGAAGAAAATGGGAAAGCCCCACCCCATCCAGTTCTGCTCAGTTCTCAGGAGCCAGAAGAACACCCCATCACCCCTCATGAAGAAGCTATCGGGGCTGCCCAAGCTACGGTGTGTCCAGCCAGGAGGAGAGATTAGAGGAGTGACCACCAACAAGGCCAAGGGGAGGCAGGGCACACTCAGACAAGGGAGGGGTGCAGGTGGAGGGAATGGTCTATCCCAAGAAAACTATAACCACACTATGTGGAGACCACCACTTCAACAGAGAACAGCAGCCTATCAGAAGCATGACCTGAGACCTGTCCACCACTGGTATTTAGCAATCATGTCAAAAGACCTCCCTCCCACCTGGCAGCCTCCTCCCTCCCCTCCACCTTGAACTCCAGAGCAAACAGGTAGGAAAGTTGTCTCAGAACCAGAGCCCTGCCCCCAGAACACACATCCACACACAGTCGCTCCATATTCCTGGTGAGTTGGGAAGGATATACTTTGAATCAAGTTTGAGATTAGTCTTTTTTAAATGAGTAAGATCAGGTCTTAAATGCCCATTTGAGACTATAATAATAATTGAAAATGGCAGGAAATTAGAAGCTGCTTAGGAACTTGCTTCCCTGTAGCAAAGTGGGATTCCACACGATACTGCTGAAAGCGCAGAGTGGAAAAAACAAAACCAGTCTACACTGGAATAAACTCCAACCAAATCAGACTCCTCGAAAGACTCATTACATGTAAATATTATAATTGGATATCTAGGGAGTCTCTTCCATTTATATGGAAATAATTGGGATTATGGAATTCTCAACAACCACCAAAATTATTATTCACAGGTTCTTAATTCACTGGGGAAAAACAAACGAGACTTTCGGTCATTTCCAGACATGCAAATTCTGCCTTCTGGTCAAGGAACGGCAAAGCAAGATTTTACTATATGAACAGGGATAGAGAACCAGTGTTCAGCGAGGACAGAACTAGAACGAGGCTAATGTGGCACAGTGGACAATGTGGTCACTGCAGAGATTCAGGCTTGACAATGGGAAGCAGTCCCTGGCGGGCGTGTTACTCAGAGATGACTAAGAACTTTCTCTGGGAATACTGAAGGCTGTGGGAGGGATCCGTCTGCTATTCGGTTAAATCCTACTCTTCCTAGAGACACAGGGATGATTCTGAAAAACCCACCTTGACCCTGCAGAGAGGAGAAAGTAGCAAGTGCAGAGACAACCTTAATTGGGGGCAGGTGCAGACACAGTTATGCTGCACCAGTTCTGAGCTTGTTAGAGCAACGTTGTTTAACAATACACTTCTGACTCAGAAATCCAGAGGCCTATACCCCACTGAGGCTGAAACTGTGAGAGTGCTTTCAATAGCCGGGGAATAAGCAACAATGGTCTCATTTTATTTAACTTTATGTTTGATCTTCTCTTCGGTCAGGTCCAACAGCAAGTGGTTTTCCTTATATACTTTTTTTTCTTTTTAATTTGGGGAATTGGAAATTACTTGATTGTGGTGACACATCTGGCTGCCTCTTAGAGTCCTTGCTCCTGGAATTCTTAATGTGAGATGCGGTGTCTCGACTTGTGTGATCTTCAGAGGAACTCCAATGTGGAGAAGCAATTTATTTATTCAGGGGAGGAAGATGTGACAGGCTAAAATTGATAGTATTTACATCAAGATGGCAAGATGGGCTGAAACATGACCCAGTTGGAGTCTTTGAAAACCAGTTGGAATTTCTCTGTTTTCAAGGGCCAAACAGAGCAGAAGATAACAGAGAATTGAGTAAGAAGATGGGGAAATCTGATAGAAACAGTTAGAAATGAACTCATTTTCTATTTTGTTTCATTACATGTTCCTTAGAGCAAAAGACGCCTCACTTCTGCAAGAGGTGTTTATCTGCCGGGAATAGACTCCCCCGCTCATCTTTGCCTCATCTTTTCTCTCCTTCCCCACCTTTGGCATTTCTGTCTTGATTGACACTTCCACTTGGGGGTTGCAGAAGGGAAATGAGAAGAGGCAAATGTAAAATCCATCCACTTTGCAACTCATTAGCAATTAGCAGCCCCTCTAAGGATTCAGGCAGGGCCTCTGCAGAACGATATGGTGACATCAAGGCCGGCAGTCTCTACCTCTGATCCTTCTTACTTATGAAATGCATTTGTTACAGTTCTCAATAAGCATACACCAAATTCTGCATTATTTCCAGGGAACCATTTATAATTTATCGCCTTTCCTTTCTATCCAAAAACGCTCATAAGAAAATAGAAGACTGAGATTGACGTTTTCCTAACATCAAGAAAAATTTTGATTTTGATATAATATCACTTTTTTTAAAAAAAATTCATCATTCACAAAATCTATATTAATCGTTATTAAACATCTATCACACCTCTCATGCCTTACACTGGAGATTCCCCAGTGTGCAGAAATTTCGATCCATAATAAAGTGTCTCAGTGAGAGCCAGGGACCGCACCGTCACTCAGCACAACACTGACAGGTGCCACCTTTGTGACATAGACCTGTGTCCGGGTGTCTCCAGAGAAGAGCCAGATAGTCCGTGAGTATTCAACAGGTTAACTGCGTATCCCTCTGAGACTGGAAAAATGTTGCCACAAGAAAAAAAGTATCTTAAGTGGAGCTGATAAATTCTATCAAGGTTTAACCAGAAAGCAAATGTTATTTTTCTACCAATTTCAAAGAATCTATTTAAAAAAAAAAACAGTCTGGGGCTCTTGCATTTGATAAAATTATACTTCAGAATTCATGCCATGAAAAATAGTCAATACTTTATACCAAAGTATCAATAATACCCAGGGGAAAAAAACAAGAAGTAAAATATTCAAAATAATACTCTGCTAAATCTGTCCTATCCCCAGTCGGGATATACACTTCACAAAGGCAGAGATTTTTGTTTGCTTTGTTCATTTTTGGATCCCTACCACCCAGAGTGGAGTTCAATAAAACTTGTTGCCCTAAAACAAGACATAAGAAAAAATACAGTTGCCCATCAGAAATTCTGGCAGATACATATTTGTTTTGCCTCATCCTGAGTCATATGTTTCAGTTGCTATGGAAAAAGCAATCCCAAAGACTGAGAGTTTAATAAAATTTCTGATATCTTCCGATTACTCCTCTGCATTATTCACTTTACATGTAAAGTTTTCTTTTTCTAGTTTCCTCAACTCACATTTCCTGACCCCGTCTAGATACCATCACTCAGGCATACCCGTAGCCAGAATTCCCCCCAGGAAACAAAACAGCATATATAAATCTAAAGAGACATAAAAGTCCAAATTTAACTAAATGCAGAAGGGTTTTCTTGACTGGACAGTCTAATGAATGAACTTTCAAGGACATAAGGCACAATTTAATAGTATTTTTACAAAAGGGAAGTCACACATCAGTACAGCAACTTAACAATCACCTCAAATGTACCAAGATGTATCAAGTCATCTCAGAGGATGTGGCCTGATGGGGCTCATTTGAGGAGGGGGCTGGGAGGCCCATGCCTGTACTGAGAGTAAGTACAAAGGCACAAATGTATCTTCAGCTCGTCCCCTAGGCCATCAGGTAAAGAGCATTTATGATCACATATTTTATTTGCTTTTGCAAATGAGTTTTGCGCACATGAATTTTCACAAATGAGTCTATGGGCCCTAAGGAACTTTCAGATGGTAGCAAACAAAAAACGTTAGTTTGGTTTGTTCCCGTTGTTAATATTGGTGCTGCCTTTACAAGAGACATAATGAAAATAAACTACTGCACCCAGGGAGCCTCGGGGAGAGTGAAGATTTAACTCCTGGAAATTATTTATTTTTATTTGTCCTATACACCACAGGATAGGGCTCCCCACCATTTTCTTACCTTGCAGAAAGCCCTTTTCCTATTCTAGAAGGAGTGATTTTCATCTGCAAAAACTACCATGAAATTACATATCAACAGTAACAACAATGGATCTAACATCCCTCAGATATGTGCATGTTCAAATTACACAAGGAGACTGAGCTCAAGAAGTTGATATACAAAAGAGCTAAAGTTCAAAGGCATCAATAGCAGTCCACAGTCTGAGGCCAGATAGACCAGTGGTTTTCAACTGGTGTGTCATGGCACACTGGTGTGCCCCAAGAAGATCTTAGATGTGATGTGAAAATTTTTAAAGATCGTTAATTAAATTATTTTTGAAAGAAGTTCAAGGCTTATAAGCATATTCTTTTTTTTTTTGCATATTCTTTTTTTTAACTCTTCTTTTTTTTTGATTACTATAATTCATGTGTCCTACGAAAGTGTATGAAATCAACTGTGCTGTGAGATTTAAAAAAGTTTGAAAAATACTGACATGGAATTTGCCCCTTGGTCAGCAGGGACTGAATGGTGCTGACCACTGGCCTCCAAACTCTTTCAGTGGTGGAGGAAGCAGCATGGGAACACTGCAGCTCACAGCCCTGTGCAAATTAATAACAGCACCTACTCATTGACCCATCCATCCATGCGGCACTATAAAATAATATGATAACTCATTACACAGATTAGGTCACATCTAACGAGTGAGTAAATGACTATGTGTGTCCCTATTTTATGACTGAGGAAACTGATGCTTACAAACATAGTCATCTGTCCAAGATCGAGCAGCTAGTAAGTGGACTAGCGAGGCATCGATCTAGGAAGGCTGCCGTGAGCCCCCACGCATGACCCCCACACTGCTGCGCAAGGCACTGAGGACCCACCAGGCGCCCAGGGCTGAGACCTGCCCGGGGCTTCCTCATTTCAAACAGAAGTAAGACTATGTCACAACATCGAGGATCAAATAAGATGCCATCTGCAAAGCACCAGTGAGGTACTCAGGATAGCCGATTCCCTCCCTCCAAACGTACAGAAATGAGTAAAATGTCATCACTTCCCTGCAGGGCTGGGAATAGTGAGATGACAAAACGGCACTGCTCCATAGAAATCCATTCACCTCTCAGACAGGACTTGTGGAAAGTCATTTGAATCCTTCCTGTTCATGAAAATCATTTTAAAGTAAAAATACCCATTCTTCTTTCCCTACGAACACGTTAGAATTCGGTGCCACCGCAGTCTTTGTCAGTAAGTGATACAGGACCACATTGCGTTAATGTTCTCCGCAGCCGCAGGAGCCGTGCTAAATCAGACATCATCCCACCGAGGCATTCACACACATCCAAAACACCCACCAAGCCCCAAAATGAAAAGAAGAAACCCTTTCTGAATCAATTTTCCCTTTGCCTTTCTTTACAACTCTCAAACTACCTTCCTTTCAGCCACTGACTGGCACTTCAGGTAGAGAGAAACATTTGGCATGAAAATGATTCTCCCATAAAGCCTGAAGTCTTTTAAATACTTACAAGAACTATGTGTTTCAAATATGCTGAGAATTCTGTAAAGAACAAAATAACTTTTTAAAAATCCGAGTCATTTAATTCTGTGGCTCTTGTTTTCAACTTATATGTTCACTGGAAATTTCTGGAAGAAAAGGAAGGAATGAAAAGGAAGGGTGTGGCCTCTTGGACTAAGAAAGATATTTGGATTCTATAAGAAGGCTATGTTTAAACCCCTAATGTGACCTTCCTTAGAAACTATTCCAGTCATGTGGGAAATGACCCCACTACTGCAAATATTTGGTTTTGTTCTACTTTTCAATTTACCGCTCCATTTCAGAGAAATTAGGGCATCAATAACTGGTGTTTATGCAGGAGTCGCAAAGTACCCAAACAGCCGTATATATCTCAGTTTCATTCAAAACCTGGGAAAGCAAATCAATGGAGGATAATGGAATGGGATAAAATTAGCCCAGTCAAGGAGAAAACATTTTTGCCTTCTAAGTTGCCTCTTCTGAAAAAGGCAGAGAAGGGAAAAAAAATTGTAGCTTGGTCCCATCACAGCAGAGCCCACAATTTGTCAAAGTGACCATTTGCCAAAGAAACAGACAAGGAAAACATCATTAAAGATAAAAACTCTCAATCCCCACTTAAGTTTTTTCCTTGTTAAGAAAGCACAATCTTCCATTCTTTCTCCACCTACTATTTATGTTTCCAATTAAGATTCGTCTATCTAAAAACAGGTAATGTGGCACTCACGACTCCTGTTAGTAATGTATTCCTTTGAGCTACATTTCGAAACTAAGCCGGATCCATAAATCATGCCTCCTCTCGCATGAAATGAGAAATGCTAAGGTCAACGGAAATTTCTGGAAAGGTGGAGAGGTGGAGTCACCCCAGTTGTTTTTCTGAAAGTTGCAATAATTACAAATACCTCCTAGGAAAAACTCAGTGTCAGGAATCCTCCAGCTCAAACACAAAGCTACATTATCACAGCTCCCTGTAAGTAGGAGAACCCCCATACACACAGTGCCAAGCACGAGGAAGGGACAAAAGTTCTACCCAAGGTCTGCAGCCTCCCCTGTCTGCTGATCTGCCTCCTTCCTTTTCTTGGCAGACCTATGGCTGACTCCTGCTGAGTCATCTAGTGAAAGAGAAAACTGAAAAGACCCCCTGAGAAGTGAGAGGCTGCCGTATTGGCAACAAAAGGGCAAGTGATCCTATTTCTGGTTCTTTTTATTGAGCAATCCTCTTGACCCAGAATGATAAGAGGCCAGGAAAAGATTAGGGTGTTAATCTAGGAACAGATAAAGAATCTTACCAAGAACCATCTTTCTTTACCTCATTATTGGACTCAGTGCTGGCCTCTTGTTTGTTTTCCTCTTTCAGAAAATAAAACATGAAGATTTTGGCAAATACCTCCAGTTAGATACAGTTATTGTTATATTTCCTATAAGCCAAAGAAAATTTTGAGGCAAGATAAGGTATAATGAGTCAACTAATATTTAAACCTCGAGGTAAAGATTCTTTTTGATTCATCAAACATAAACATTCAGATCATTAAAACTTCATCACTCAGTTCTGTAGCCAGAAATCCCTCTAGTCATTTCCACTAAATCCTCTAATCTACTGCAGAGAGAAAAATTGGTTTTATTATATTTTTTAAAGGATAGTGCTGATGTATGTTTTGTAGATTAAATGTGCATATATGACATTTGGTCACATGCATTTGAGACTGTGTTTGTGCTTATTTTAGAGCATTCTTTATCATGGAAACATGTAGCTTATGGAAGATATGGATATACATCAGCAAAGCTCGATAAAGTTATCTTCTTTCCAGAATAGAATACAAGAAGAAAGAGAGGACTCAGAACTCATGTATGGCAATGGTGGTCTATTTGAAAATACGAAGGGGGCCAAAAACAGGTATATAGATATTAAGGAGGGAAAAACTGTTAAAATTATAATGCTCAATATATACTGATAATGAAAGATGAATACAAGTCATGTTAAGCACCTCTTGTAATTGCAGAAACAAACATGACTTGAGTATTATTTAATACAATGCTTAAATTTAATACAATGTTTTCCAGGAACCAAACAAGAATTTCCACTATTGCCACTATTGTTCAACATGGTAATCAAAGTCCTAGCCAATGTAATCTGACCATAACAAGGACATACAAATGAGGACAGAGGAGGCCAAACTATCATTCTTCACTGATATGATCTCATGTTTATAAAATCCCAAGGACTCAACCACAAGACTTCTGGAACTGATCAAGAAATATTGTAATGTCTTGGGATATAAAATCAATGTTCATAAATCGGCAGCCTTCATATATGTCAACTACAGGCAAGCTAAGAATCATATCAAAAACACAATGCCCTTCAAAGTCGCTTCATAGAAAATGAAATACCTTGGAACATATTTGACAAAGGATAGGGAATATTTCTTCAGAGAGAACTATGAAACATTGAGAAAAGAAATAGCAATGGATACTAACAAGTGAAAAATCATAACCATGATTATGACTGGGAAGAATCAACATTGTTAAAATGACTATACTACTTCCCAAAGAAATCTACAGATTTAATGCAATCCCCACTAAAATATCAATGTCATATTTTGAAGAACTTGAAAAAATTGTTTTTTATTTTGTATGGAACCAGAAAAATCCACAAATAACCAACGTAATTCTATGAAATAAGAACAAAGCTGTAGGTATCACGTTATCAGACTTCAGGTTATACTACCAGTCTATAGTGATCAAAAAAGCATGGAATTGGCATAAAAATAGAGACATAGACCTATGGAATAGAACAGAGCCTAGAGATGAAACTAGTCTCATATCATCATCTGATCTTTGATAAAACAAACAAAAGCATACACTAGGGGAAAGGATCCCTATTGAAGAAATGGTGCTAAGAGAACTGGTTAGCCAGTAGCAAAAGACTGTAACTGCACCTGCACCTGCACCTTTCACCACTTACAAAAATTAACTCATGCTGGATAAAAGATTTACATCTAAAACACAATATTATAAACTACTTTAGACAAAAGTATGGGAAAACCACAAAATCTTATTGGTCTAGGAAAAGAATTTATGAAGAAATCCTCATTGGCATTGAAGCAACAACAAAAATAGATAAATACAACCTGATCAAGTTAAAAAGCTCTGCACATCTAAGGACACAATCAACAAGGAAAATAGACAATGTTCAAAATGGGAGAAGATATTTGGATGTTATAAATGTGACAAAGGGTAATGACCAGAATCTATAAAGAACTCAAGAAAATCAACAAGAAAAGAACACACAATCCTATTAATAACTGGGTAAGAAACATGAAAAATATCTTTTCTTATGAGGAAAGAGAAAAGGCTGACAAACACATGAAGAAATGTTTATAATCTCTAATCATTACACCAATTCGAATCAAAACCACCTGTGATATCACCTAACCCCAGTGAGAATGGCCCAGGTCACTAGGTCTGAAAGCTGCAGATGACGGTGTGGATGAAGACAGAGGGGAACACTCAAATATTGTTAATGGAACTGCAAACTATGACAACCTTTATGGAAAGAAGCATGGAGAGTCCTCAAAGAAATAAAAGTAGACCTTCCATTTGATTGTGAAATACCATTTCTACGTACCTACTCAAAAGAAAAAAAGTCATTTTATCGTTATGACATTTGCACTAAAATGTTTATAACAGCTCAATTCACAATTGCAAAGATGTGGAAACAACCCAGCACCCATCAACCAATGAAAGGATTAGTAAACTATGGCATATATATCCCTGGAATACTATTCAGCCATAAAAGTGATAAGAGACCTTGCATCTTCTGTATTTATCTGGAAGGATTTGGAGAACACTCTTTTAAGTAAAGTATCACAAGAATGGAAATCAAGCATCCCATGTACTCAATAATAACTTGAAACTAGTAGATTAACAACGAAAGACCCACATGGGAGAAAAACTATTAAATTCAAGAAGGGAGTTTGATAAGTTCCCACCTAACAGGTACAATGTACATGTGCAAGGCACGCTTCCCACTGAAGTATACAACCACAACTCTGACTTTACGTTATAAACACAGAGAATGTGACCTAGTCATGTGTACTCTCATATCAACCCAAAGAAAATTTTAAAAATACAATTTTTTTCCTGTCTAAAATGTGTATACATTTTTTGGCACCTTCGATTATTCTATACTTAAGTACTTTTGATTATTCATCTTAATTTTAATATGATGTAGTCTTCAAATCAGTATTTCTTATCTGAAGCAACTCCCAGCTTTAACATTATTTTAAACATTATATAAATGTGGGAGGTAGATAGGTGGGGCACTGAGCCTCCAGCCAGGGGAAAGCATGCAGATGTACCAATCCTAGGAGCTCATCAAGACCCCTGAAGATGAAAGGAGCCCAGGGAGTCTGCCTGAGAGTCAGCAGTTAGGGTGGAACTGAGCCCTTTAGCAGAGCTAAATCCTTTGTGTTGGGAGACACCTTCTGGGAGGCAAGGCCACGCAGTTTGAGGAAATGTACTCAATGTAGTCAAGGACCTAAGGCAAACCTGGCCTCAGCGTTTTTCCTGTTACAGCTGGTTCCTGAACCAGATTAGATTAGAGCCATGACCTTTGGTCAGAACGGACTGCTGAGGATGCTATTTTGCCCCTAGGCGGTTTTTAATCAAGTTATGCAACTATGACAAGATCGTGCCTTCAAGCTACTATATATAAAAGCTGTGCAATAAAGCTAAGATTGCTGCTTCCTATTGAGGAAAAGCCCTCCTGATCCAGCTAGTTTCCATATTTCCTTTGACATCCTGAGCCATCTACTTATAGGGTCCCTAATAACCTTTGCCAGGCAGGTTCCTGGCACTTTGAATTCCTGATCTGCAATTAGATGAGAACTGGCTTGCTTGCTCTGTGGTGATGAAAATGTTTTTTCCCTTTCTAAATACCCTGTCTGCCATTTGTTAACAACCCTCTACCCTATGTTCCTGTTTACCCAGCCTTTCTCTCTATCCAAACTTCCTGGGGACTTGGGATTCTTTTAACCTTGTCTTTCGGCATCTTTCCGTTTTGCATATACGCTGTGTGTTAGAAGTCAATAAAAGGTTTCTGAGAAGTCAGAAAGTTGCTGTATTGTCCCAATCTGTGACTCATTGTGAGATAATGTACACCTTTCTCCAGGCTTCCCAGACACAATGTCTTAAGCTGATGTATCATGATTTCCCCAGTGTTGTGTGCCCTGTTGACTCCAAACTCAGGTCAATGCCTGTGGCAAACCCGGACAATTTAATATGGCATCAAAGTACTGTTTACTACAACTTTTCTTCTTATTTCATAAAGAAAGTGTATCTGTGTTTTTGGTTCTATTGACCTTGTACTGGAATTGTAAGTGTGGAATTACTGGCTACAGATATATGGTAGGTGCTCATCTTTTATTGCTGCTCCTACTTAGCAGTAACTTACTAGAAGAAAGCTCTAACTCTAACATGAATAACAACAGCAGAATATGGCCTATTTATTTTCTCATCATCTTTTTCAAGGTAGCCTCCCACAAATTTATAAAAGTGTCTACCTTGCTTAGCCCAACTTATTTCAGTGACATAGAAGTATTCAGGAATAGTAATAAAACAACTGGAAAGTCCTTTGAGTGCATTTGAAGTGGATGTTTTTCAATACAGTTTCTAATATAAATCTACTTTTTTTTCTGGTAGAGGTGCGAAGGTGTGCAGAGTACCAATAAAGACTTCAGAAACTCATAAGCACTGTGTGAAGGATTTTTTTCCTCCCTGATCCAGAAGAGAATGTTTCAGCATGACAACAAAGATGAGGGTTTCAAAGGTCTTGCAGAAAGCTAAGGAAAAAATTGCTATCTATAATTTTTTCTTTGGTGAATTGAATTTTGCCAAAGATAGGTAGTCACCACTTTGAATTTAAAATGGAAGGCAATCATCAAATAATAAGTCATTATTTAATGACAACATAAGCAGGAGAACACACTTTATGAAACTCAGACCTAAGCTCTGGATTTGCTAAAGTGCAGTTACATCTCCTAGGGAAACATAAATGTAGTTTGCACGATAGTGCTAAATGAATGAACCACAGTGAAAGTAGATGACAGTGAGATTGAAGGGAGGTTCTGCTGGAAGTCTATTCTCAGGAAGCTGTTTAAAATATGGCAATTGGGTACCATCTGTTGAATTCCACACACTAAAAACAACACTATTCAGAACTCAATTTTTGTGAGCTAGGAATGAAGGATGTCTCTTACAAGGATCATTTAACAGAACTCATTCAACAGGAGGACAACCATCAAAGAAGGGGTGAAATCTCTCTTGACCATTCCACACCACATTAATTTGAAATGGACTGAGAAAATGTAGGCATTAATTCACTCCTGCACACATATGATTCTCAACTATATTTAGTAAGTAGAAGCATCTGTCTTGTTGTGTGTAACAAACAGGTAAGAAAAAATAGCAGTATGGACAGATGATTTGCCCAGCCGCTTATGTAGGTCCCTATGGAAGTTTCCATAATGTTACTTCAGCAGTGAGAGGAATTCTATTGTTTTGGTCTATACTAAGTCTAGAGACTCTAGATTCACCTTTAAAGTAATCACAGTGACCATTATTTTGCCTTCTTTCTTTAACTTACCAATAGCCAGTTTCTTTCTGAAAAGAAATAGACAGTGATTAGAAAGGAAAGATAGCAAATAAAATATAGAAATCAAAATTATTCCTTTTAAATTTTGAATTGCCTACTTTTTATTAGAGAATTTCAGATATTTGTGTCATTAATGGTCGTATTTCTTCTTTTTTTATTGCTAAAAAAGTAAAAGTAATAAATTTCTAGGCAAACATACATATTAAGTTCAGTGCTGTGAATAGAATGAGGCACACAGTAAATAAATAAATATTTGGTAACAGAAAACAATGGAGGTTAAAAACTTGAGCTTTTTCCTGACATTAAAATGGAGAGAATCATAAAATTACTATTCGGCTTGGTGCCTGTGGCTCAACGGGCTAAGGCGCCAGCCACATACACCTGAGCTGGTAGGTTTGAATCCAGCCTGGGGTCACCAAACAGCAATGACGACTGCAACCAAAAAATGGCCGGGCATTGTGGCGGGCATCTGTAGTCCTAGCTACTTGGGAGGTGGAGACAGGAGACTCGCTTGAGCCCAGGAACTGGAGGTTGCTGTGAGCTGTGATGCCACAGCACTCTATCCAGGGTGACAGCTTGAGGCTCTGTCTCAAAAAAATAAATAAAATAAATAAAATAAAATAAAATTACTTTTCATTGTTTTAGGGAAAATAATGAGAATGTGATTTTTTATATTCATATATTTGCCTAAAGAAAGGAGAAGGAAAAGTTTTGATTTGATCAATGCTTAAACTGTTTTCAAACACTGGAAAATTATTAGGACATTAATAGTGTAAACAACATATATAAATGAGTGTGTGAGTGTAAATATCATACTATATCTTGTTTAGTCAATATTTCATCCCATTTTAAGATTTTGTTAATTTTTATTTAATCTCTCTCTTTTTCTTTTTTTTTTTTTTTGGCCAGGGCCAGGTTTGAATCCGCCACCTCCAGTATATGGGGCTGTTATCCTACTCCTCTGAGCCACAGGCACTGTCCATATTATCTCATTAGTATAGATTTTTGTTTCAGAATATTAGAGAATACATATGATTTGTTTGTATACTTTGTTTTCATACAGTTAAATCAAAATTGTAAATATGCTGTTCACCCAGATATTATGCACAATACCCAACAGGTATGAATTTACTCATTTTCTTCTTCCCAATAACCCTAGCTTGATTTTCATTTAGAAGTTAACTTATGTGCACTTAAGTGATAATTGATTAGTTCCAATTTGGAATTGAATACATGTGTTTTGTTTTTCTCCATTCTAGTGATGTTTCACTTAAAAGAATGATTTCCAGTTCCATCTGGGTTGTCATAAAAGATCCTAGATCTCCATTTTTTTTAAACATCAGAGTAGCACTCCACAGTATGCATATACTACATTTTCTTAATCCATTCATGTATTGGTGGGCACTTGGGTTGTTTCCCCATCTTTGTGATTGTGAATTGTGCTGCTAAAAACATTGGAGTGAAGGTATCATTTTAAAGTTTTCAAGGGTGCAGCACAACCCAAAATATAGCTTATTTTATCTCAAGCATGAATAATTTTGCTAAAACCATCCATTCATATGTAATGCTGAAATGGTATGGAAGATGTATTTCTCAAAGACAAGGAGGAATAAGAGTGAAACATCATATTTTAAGATCTGAAAAATACTGTGAAGTGAGGTAAGATCAATAATTGAGCTGCTGGGCTGAGGTGAAATAAAAGTGGTGATTGTTTCTTCATAGAAAAGAATATCATATATTAAATTTGAATTATCTAATATATTATTGTATAGCAGTATCCAAACAAAATGAATTATAAATGCTAACTAATGATGAGTAAGCCAGTTGAATTTGAAAGAGTTGTAATTTCTGAAGTAAATTTTGAAAAACATGTTGAGGGTTAGTACTCATGATTAAAGTAAATTGTCTCATTGTATACATTATCTACTAAAATGAATTGCTCAAAAGAGGTCAACTAGACCCTAAACTCCTGACATACAGCACAGAAATATAAAATACCATCTGTACATAATACAAAAGTCTCTATAAATTTAAACTAGAATACCTAGAAGAAAAAGACAAATTGTTTGAAGCACAAACTTCAAGACTAAGTTAGGAAGATATGGAATTTCTAAACAGGCCAATGATGAGCAGAAATACCGAAGCAGTAATAAAATGTCTTTCAACAACAACAAGAAGCCCCAGATAAGATGGGTTTACAGCTGAACTCCTCCCGAAATGCAAAGAGTAACTCATTCCCATATTGCAGAAATCATTCCTCAACATCGAAAAGGTAGAAACCTTCCCTAGCTAATTCTACAAATCCAGTACCTCCTTGATACCAAGGCCAAGAAAACACACAATAAAAAAAGAAAACTATAGACCAATATTTCTTATGAATACTGATGAAAAATGTTTCAATAAAATATGAACAAAACACATTTAATTACACATCAAAGAAAAAAAAAACAATGACCAAGTGGGCTTTATCTCAGGGATGCAAGGAAGATTCAACATATGTAAATCAATAAATGTAATTCACCACATAAACAAAAGCAGAAACAAAGACCATACGATCATCTCAATAGATGCAGACAAAGCATTTGAGAAAATTAAGCCTTCTTTCATGATAAAAGCCCTTTACAAACTAGGCATAAAAGGACCATATCACAAGATTAACAAAGTCATATATGACAAACCCACAGTCAATATCATACTGAACGGAGGCAATTTGAGAGCATTCCCATTAAGAACTGGAACAAAACAAGGGTGCCCGTTGTCACCACTTTTATTCATAGTGCTGGAAGTTCTAGCCAGAGCAATTGGGCAAGTGAAAGAAATAAAGTGTATCCAAATCAAGAAAAAGGAAGTCAAACTATTGGCTTTCACTGATGATATGATCTTGTATCTACAAAATGCCAAAGACACCGAAAAAGGCAGTCCTGGAATTGATAGATATATTCAGCATAGTCTCAGGATATAGAATTAATGTTCAAAAATCAGTATGATTTTATTCTACTGAATCGAATCAAAGTTGAATCAAAGCCTCAATACCATTCATAATAACTACAAAGAAAATAAAATGCCTAGGAATATATTTAACCAAGGAAAAGTAGGATCTCTACACAGAGAACTACAAAACATTGAGGAAAGAAATTGCAGATGACTCAAACAAATGGGGAACATATCATGCTCATGGATAGGTAGAAACAACATTGTCACACTGTGCTCACTACCCAAAGTGATTTACAGACTCAATTCAAACACCATCAAAACATCTATGGCATATTTCGCAGATCTAGAAAAAATAATTCTATACTTTGTTTGGAACTAGAAGAGCCCAAAGCAATCCAAAGCAAAAGAATAAATCTGAGGACATCACATTACCAGACTTCAACATGGGTACAATAATAAAGATTTAGACCAATGCAACCCAGAAAGAAAACTGTCTACCTATAATAAACTTATCTTTGATGAACCAGATAACAATGCACATTGGGGAAATAAGCTTTATTCAATAAATAGTACTATGAAAATTGGATAGCCTCATGCAGAAGAATGAAATAGGACTCCTATCTCTCACCATTTGCAAAAATCAAGATGGATAAAAGACTTAAATGTGAGATATTGAACCTTAATAGTTCTAGAAGACAATATAGAAAAACTATTACAGACATCAATCTAGGCAAAAATTTATGACAATTGCAGCAGCAGTGAAAATAAATAAATGACAATTGACTGCATTAAAAAGCTTCTGCACAGATAAGGAAATAATTAAAAGTGAGCTACAAAATGGAAGAAAATATTTGCAATCTACACATATGATAAGGGCTGATGTCAAACGTCTACAAAGAATTCAAATCAGTAAGAAAAATAAAATTCAAAAAAACTCTTTAAAAAGTGGGAAAATGATATGAACAGAAATTTTCCAAAATAAGGTAGACAGATGGCCAAGAATTCATGAAAAAATGCTCAACATCACTAACCATCAGGGAATTGAAAACTGAAATCACAATGAGATGTTACCTCACTCCCATTAGAATTCCTTTATTAGAAAGTCCAAAAACAGGCCTGTGCAGTGGTTGCTCTCTGACACTTGAGAGGTCGAGGTAGGTGGATTGCTTGAGCTCTAGAGTTCAAAACCAGCTGGAGCTAGGGTGAGACCCCATCTCTCCTAAAAATAGGAAACTAGCTGTGCATTGTGGCAGGTGTCTGTAGTCCCAACTACTTGGGAGGCTAAGGCAAGAGGATCTCTTGAGTCCAAATGTTTGAGGTTGCTGTGAGCTATGATGGCACCATGGCACTCTACCCAAGGTGATGGAGTAGAAAAAAGAAAACAGAAATTTCTAAAAACAATAGATGCTCAGGTGAATGCAGAAAGAGAAATACTTATACACTGTTGGGACTCCACACTAGAATAAAGATTTCTCAAAGAACTAAAAGTAGACCTACCATTTGACCCATCAATTCCAGTACTAAGCATCACCCCAAACAAAAAGAAGTCCTTCTCTCAGAAACACACTTGCACTTGAATGTATATTTCAGTGCAATTCACAATTGCAAAGGTCTGGAATCAACCCAAGTGCCCATCAATTCATGAGTTTATTAACAAAATTTGGTCTATGTATATGTGGAGTACTGATCCATCATAAAAAACGGATTAATGAATGCCATTTGCAAGAATTTGGAAGGCTCTAAAGACCATTATCCTAAGTGAAGTATTTAAAGAATGGAAATGGCAAAACAAACACCAGAGTAGTCTCTATTAGGTGAAACTAGCTAATGAGCACAAAAATGCTCAGAGGAAAGGAAAAGTCATTGGAAATCAAAGGGGAGGAGGCAGGAAAGGACAGACAAAACCTCCCCTTTTGTACAATAAACACTGTTAGGGTGGTAGGCACATTTAAAGCTTTGACTCAAGACATGTATCCTGTAGAATATAAATGTCTTCATATAGTGATTAAAAAGTCATGAAGGTTATGTTAAGTAGTTCAATGAAAATATTTCAGATTGTATATAAAGTCAGCACATTGTTCCCCATGATTGCACCAATGTACACAATTATGATTTAATAAAAATTAAAAAAAAAGAAAACATCTGTACCTCCTTAAAATTTTACAATAAAAAAAGTAGGCCAACTAAAAATAATGAGACAAAAGTGAAATGGGTCAAAGTCTCTCTATATTTTTAGGGACATATATAATTTGAAAATTATGTAATTAAAAAAGGTAACTTTCCTCTTTAACAACAGAACTTGATCTTCCAAGGTAAAGATTAGGGAAATAAAAACAACTAGCTGTAGATCTTGAACATCAGCAAATCTTGTTCTCTTGTCTGATTCAATTTTATATTTTCCAATTAAATAGTTTAGTTTTCCTTGAGACAAATAATGTTTAATACTACAAATAACAAATCATTAATAGCTAAACTATGATTTTTAGAAATTAATATTCCTTTTGATAATGGGCTCTTCTTTCGTGTTTTTTCCTCTTGTTTCTAGAACATATTAAACAGTATGTTAGCTATATTTCCTCTTATCACTTTGAAGTTAACATTCTCATTTAGCAATGCAGAAGTTTGGGAATGTTAAAAAACTTGACTAATGTCATACAGATAACAAGTACTGAAATTATCTTATAAGTCATCTATAATTATGCTTGGCTTTCTTCCCTAGATTGATTTCCTACAAAATTATCATTGAGAAGCAGTAAGTGTTCTTTCCAAATGAAGTCCACAGAACAGAGACAGGAGAAATTAGTGAAGGAAACAACTGCAATGCAATGTAGTAGAAAAATATTGATGGCAGGCTCGTTGTCTGATTTTCAGATTCGAGTAGAGAGAGAATTCTGGAAATTTATCATTTTATTTGAATTTTCTGAAAGTCTTTGTGAGTCAATGATAGAGATAATCAAAACAAAATATTAACCTAATTAATTAATCAAAGAAGTCAATTTTTCAATAAAGACAACAACAACAAAAACTGAGTTGGTCTTGCCCCTTATAGAGTTTTGAGTCTGGAGGGAAAACAAACACTTAAAAAAATTTTAAGTATGAGGATTACTACATATAATGTGGGAACCTAACCAGGCCAAATTGCTAACTTTAGACCATCTTAGAGTATGTAACATTGGAGACCTTGATGATGCATGCAACTCAGCTTATTGAAGAGAGGGGACAAGTATTTAAGAAGAAATAAACAAGAACCTTAGCAAGAGAGTGTAACAAAATTCTAGAAACTCAACTCAAAAATGCTACAGCCTAGAATATGAGGAAATATAGTATCACACATAATAAAAACAGTATTTATGTTTTAAAAGGAATAAAACTAATGCTATTCAAAAAGTAAACATATATGTTCAAGAAGTTGCCAATTTAATATTCCAAAAATTTTTATAAGTCAGAATAATTCAAAAAATTTCAGGACAACTTATTCCTTAAGAAGAATATTACCAGGTAGTTATTTAAACTGAATTTCTTTCTCAACTGCTAATTTGACACTGAATTATTAATATATGTTCTGTGACTAATGCTTTGGTAAAAAGCTAATAAAATGTGCTTTTTAAAGTTTGAAGAAAATGATTGGCATTTTAGGGGCTGATTTGTAAAACAAAAAAACCTAATACTTAAAATTATATTAAAATTAATAATTTATAATGCTGCTGGTGGTAAATTCCTATTATTTTATATTTTTCAGCCCTTATTGAAAAATGATTCAATTATTAAAGCACCAATGTGGAACTTTCTGGTCTTAAGCATGACATACACAAATATTTCTGTTACTTTTAGAATATAGGCATGAGTTGATGACTTATCACATAATGAAATATTTTCAAATATATCGTTAAAAACTCAACTTTTCTAACTTTAATTTTAGTTTACTGTCTAAATCAAAAAGGAATACATTCACATCCTTTCTTCCTTTTTTATTTTATTGTCAATTGTCTTCTCTAAATTGATGTTAATTAAAGTATGTAATAGTAAATTTCCTTGAAACTAGAAATTAAAAGATTTATAACTGCCAAGTATTACTTTATGATAGACTTCAATTACAGTCCATATTCACCCTTGATCTTAAAGTCACACATAATAGACAATAACCAAGGGTATGGTTGACAGCAAATGTAATTCCTCTTTGCATAGGAGACATATTCCTGCGTGATTTAGAAGAACATGAATTTGGTGGCACCTGTGGCTCAAAGGAGTAGGGCGCCAGCCCCATATGCCAAAGGTGGTGGGTTCAAACCCAGCTCCAGCCAAAAAAAAAAAAGAACATGGAACATGTGATTGATCCAAACAGTGAAAAACAGTTGCTTCCACTTGAGTGCTCTATAATGCATTACAATGAGTCATCCAAAAATGGCACTTTTTAGAATAAAAAAAGGAGTAATAATAATTATTCAGGGCAGTCATTGTAAACTGAAACTGTCCTGGGTAAAGTTGATATATGGTCACTTGGTTATAAAAATAAGGAGAGCAAAAACTCAAACAACATCCTATGCTTGAGTCTACATCATTACGAAGTGTTATAATGTCAAAGAAAAAACAATAACAAAAAAAAGCCTGGCCTCTAATATTATGATTTTTGGAGGTACAGTTAGGTTGGAGCCATTATTACTTTAAAGTCAACATGAAGAAAAGGTGGATTTGACTATTTAATTGCTCTAGTAGATGACATAAAATCCATCCATTAGTGGCTGCTTATAGAATAAATTGGGGACTATACTCATTTGCAATGTTTATAGCAAGAATATATGTAGGCATATCTATAAGAAATTAAAAATCCTGAATATAAATGAATAAAATAAATATTACTAATTTTAATAAAATATTGCACAATTATGTGGCAAACAAAAAATTTAAAACAACTTTAGGTACGATTTTTTACTGGAAGAGAGAGGTTTAGACCTTTCCATTGACAAACTGTGTGGAAGGTAATTGGATTTAAGGATTATGCAAGAGTTAAACAAGACAAAGCTTTGAAATTAATCTCTAAGTAAATTCAGATTTTTAGGGAAGGATCAGATTTCCATTGATCAGTCTTAGGGAAAAGACATTTTAAACAAACAGAAAGCACAATTGGAGAGACATAAAGACAGGCTGAGTTTGTCAAATGAAAATTGGAAGTATAGGAGAGCAGAGTTGGCAAAGATGGGAAAGCCCTTCAAAGGACTATTATAAAATATACAGCTTCAAAGCCAGTGAAAAACCCTAAAGGGGATAAAGGGCCAATAGTATCATGCTTTACCTCCAAATCGTGCTTAAAGAATAGCTGAGTGCCAAGTGTTCACCAGCTGCCATTTCACATCTTTATAACAAACAGATTTGTACCCTTTTAATGTTAGGCTGAGATCTCTTTGTGTATCACATCCATGTTATAGCTTCATTTTCCCAAAGGACAACTATCCTGGTTCATTGAAGGGGCTGGATTACATTTGAATTTTACAATGAGACACAATCTAAGTTCTGAAAACCAGTATACAATATCTACCCCACTGTCAATTAACAAACGTTTAACACAATTCAATCAGGTAACTCTTATGATAAATTGAATACCTCTTGTGTCGCAAACAGCTCTCGTTCAGCATCTAGTCACAAGTCACTAGTCCAATCCTATTTATTCTTTTTTTTTTTTTTTGCTTGTACGAAAGGTCTTTATTGGTGGGGAAGCTGCAGAGCAGCATTAAAGAGAAGGAGGGGAGAGAGAGAGAGAGAGAAGACACACGGGGGGACATGGGGGAGAGAGGAGGAGAAGAGAAGTGAAGAGAGAGAGCATCCTATTTATTCTTTATTTTTAGTTTCTTTTAATCCCATTTAGAGACTCAGAATATTTTAGGTCAGAGAGGGAATTTAGAGTTCAATTTTGAATGCTTATTGATTATTGGCTAGGTTCTTAGACTTGTGATGTTAAAATGGGATGATATAAAAAGCATATGGCCTTTAGGTAAATTATTACAGCATTTACTAGTCAATAATGGAGAGTATGATTAGATTTTAATGAGTTAGAGAGGAAAACAATAATAACAACCACACTTCTACCTGGTGAGTTCCATTTCTGTGCCAGGAACAATGCTAAACTCTACATGTATTTTCTCACTAGTCATTTAGAGCATTCTCCCCGCCTCTGGCCTGTAATAAATTCACACACACACACACACACACACACACACACACACACACACACACACACACACACCAGCTAATGAGAGCAGAAGATTTCTTGGTCTGTTTGTCATCACCTAGGGGTGTACCTGTTACAAAGGAGGCATTCAGTAGAGATTTGGGGAATGAATAAATGAGCGAGAGTTAATGAATAACCAATCTCATGTGTAGATGTTATTTCATCTGCTAATTACAGGCAAATAAGTTGAGGGCCAAAGGACTGAGCACCTAGAATCAAGAGTGAAGGCTTGATCACACACAGTCTGAGTCCAAAGCAGGGGATCTAACTGGGCAACTGGGCATAAATTAATCAATATGACGTAGGTGAATTGTGGAGAGACGGGTTGAAAGCATAAATTGGATTAGGTCTGAGGTTCTGATAGATGATAAAGTAACTTTCACACTGTATGTAAACAGTGAATTTAGCATCACATGAATTTGAAAGAATTCTGACTTTTAAGATATGAGGTCATTCCATTTAAAAAAGTTTTTCTATTATTGAATAGATATGAATAAACTTTATATTACCAAAATGAACAGGGGGATACTACAATTAAAAGTTGAAGCAAAAGCGAAATGAAAACATCAATTTAAGTTAGTACCCCATTTGCATCAAAGTACGGTAAATAATTACGTGAGTTAGCATTATTTAGTAAGTAGGCAAAAACCAAATGGTGGCATTGGTGTGAACATTACATTATTAAATAAGTAGGCAAAAACCAAGAGACCACCATTGCTTGACCACTGCTTGCTGCTATTTACTACAGATCTACATATTAAAGCATCTTACACCTAAACTAACATTCTTTTTTATTCTTTTTGTAGAAACAGGGTCTCGCTCTGTTGCCCTGGCTGGAGTGAGTGGCAAGATCACAGCTCACTGTAGCCTAGAACTCCAGGCTTCAAGTTTTACTCCCTGCTCAGCTTCCCAAGTAGCTGGGCTTCCAGGTAGGTGACACACACTCCCCTGTAAATTCCCTTGTTCTTTAACAGGCCAACCCCCAAATTGACAAGACACAATGTTCTAAACACAGGTAGCAGTTTATGTACAGCTTAATTAAAACTATGTGAAACCAAAGTATGAATTTCCTGATTTACATAAAAGACAAACTAGAGACTAGCAATTATTTGTCCTAAAGTAGCTCCTTATATTATGAAAGAATTTATCATTAAATTATTCTGATAACAACTCTCTTAAAGCATATAAGTAGGATGTGATTTACTAATATTTCATGAACTTTAGGTACTTATAGATTGCTTAAAATTATACACTAATTTTTACAATCTTAAAGATTATTTAACAAAGGGCAATAAAATCTTCTTTTCTGGAAATCTAAAACCTTCAAATTGGTAGTTTCAGGAAGCTCTATTGTATATTTACAAAATAAAATTAGCGACTCAAAGTCTTAGAAAAGTGAGGTTCTTAATTTCAATTCAATAATATTTTAAGTATTTTATGGTAATATGTGTAGGAGCACAAGTGTTTCAGTTGGATTTGTGAGGGCAAGTGGTAGTGTCCTTAGGGAGAACAGGATACACAGGAAGTTCCGGGTGTGATTGCTTAGTCTACACTGAATACTGGAACTCTGCAAAGTGTATCAGAGATGTGGTTTGGGAATGGCTGATAATAATATGAAACAAGAAGATTTAGAAATGGAGCACTTGATTATTTGTGATAAAGAAATGCAGCAGTGCATTGGAGTAAAAAATACTTAAATATGTATATAACACATTGAAAAATAATAAAAATTGTCCAGGGTGACAGCTTGAGGCTCTGTCTCAAAAAAAAAATAAAATAATAATAATAAAAGAAACAAGTCCTGACAACAAGAATACTTAACATTGAAGGACATTTGCTGTTTTTTGAATTTTTGTTAAAATTCAATTGTCCTTTACTTTCTCTCTAAATCTTTAATATTGAAAATATTCAAAAATGCACACATAACCTCATAAAATTTGGGTATATTTAACTGCACATACGCATAAAGCAAACACATTTTCTTTTAGATACTTGGGATGATATACAGCAGTATGGTATATCCTAGATTAGTCATCGAAGTTTTTATAGTAATTATTTTTCCATCTTTTAAAAGATTCTACATAAGCCTCAACTTTGCAGCAAGGCTTATTATTTGATTTTATTAACTTTTAACATTTGAAGTACAACTAATATCTTTAGTACTTTTGTCAAATTTTAATCATTTTTGGACAATACTTCTAGACTGAAATACAGTGCAAAATAATATGGGTATGGTTTTATTACCTATTGCTGGAAAGTTTTGAGAAATATTTTATACTCCTACCAATATTAATCATATTATCATATTATCATATTGCCCATCTCATTACCTACTGGCAGGTAATGTAAATTGATTTTTAATAACTTCATATATTATGTGTAAAGTATAATCTACTACTAGTCTAATAGAAATTCTTTTCAAATTTTTTTAGCTATATTTATTTCTGTTTTTATCCAAATTGTATTTTGTGATATACTTACCATTACGTTTTTGCTCTTATGTAAGTTTTTCAATTTTCTCTTATTGTGTGGATAAACTATTTATTATCTTAAATGTTTATCTCTATATTTTTTGCGGTTAATTTACCTGCTTGTTATATGCCTTAAAATGTGCAAATAATGACTTTTAATACAGAGATAATTAATATTTTTAATATCATAAATATGTCTCAAAGAATTTTCTTGATGTAGATTATTTTCCATGTAGACAATATAGGAATATTTAAAAGATTTTTCCTTTAGTTGACATGTTTAAAGAATGTGATGCTGAGGGCGGTACCTGTGGCTCAAGGAGTAGGGCGTCGCCCCATATACCAGAGGTGGTGGGTTCAAACCCGGACCCAGCCAAAAATTGCAAAAAAAAATGTGATGCTGATTTATATTATCCCTTATTAAGAACTAAGCAAGCATTTAACTTGTTTCAATCAGGTCTGGAAATTCAAGGATAGGGGGCTTGAAGATTTTCTGACAGCCTCCAATCAGGCTGTCTCAGTTCTCTTCTCATTCAAAACATTAAATATCTAAAACGAGTATAATATTTTATTCATGTCTGTAACCTTATTAAAAACAAACAAAAATAAACGAATAAGAATAATAGCACCCTTACATAAAATCCACAAATCCCAACTATGAGATTCTAATTCAAAGTATTTTTCTGTAAAATTATTTCCTTTGATTTTGCCACACATTTATACACAAAGTAAAGCTTGCTGAACTTCACATAGAATTCATTAGTTAACAGGGTTTTTTGTTTTTTCTCAAAGAATATCTCAAGTATCAGCAGTTTCTGCCAAGTGCCTGTGTTCGTATAGATTAATGTGACCTACAGGTTCAGAAACTTGATGTAACACAGTGTTTAATCTGGTGTAGACTTTTGTTGTGGTTGCTGATACCTGGAATCAGTATATGGTGTTTTGTATTTGTAAGTTGGTTTCATTAGCGAGTGAACTCTTCTGATAAGAAGAAAACTAGATAAATGCATGCACTAATGCTAACTCCTTGAAGTGGAAAGCAGGAAGTTGTTAATATGGTGGAACTATTAGAGTTCCCTTGTGTTACATCAGAATTCAGGAATGCCTTAGTCACAACAAAACTGGCCTTCCTGCAATGTTTGTGCATAAAACGCCATTGTTTTTTTTCTCAGCAGACTATGAGTGATATAATGGTGTTTCTGGCCTATGGATTCTCTCCTCTATTAATGATTAAACTCATTGATTTCCCCCACCCCTGCCTCTGACACAATTCTAGGCCATAGGCTTGGTGGTGATGAGACACCCTGTATTAGGAGCTCAACTTCTGACTCTGTCAGCTTTATTGCAGCTCTTGTTCGGGATTACGATTACTTGTCACTCTGAGGTATCTTTATCTCAGAGTATGGAATCCTGAAATATCCCTGTGGTGAAAATCCCAGGCTCATCTGAACTTCCCTTAATTTTCTGTCATTTTGATTTGAAATGACTCCTTGTAATAATTTGTTGGGATTCCAAGAATTGGGTAATCTCCAGTGACATGGATAGCTCACACAAACTGTAGTACAAACAGTGAGCTTTTTTTTCCTCTATACTTAAAAAAAATTTTGTTGTTGTTGTTTGGGATTCATTGAGGGTACAAAGAATTATGTTACACTGACTGCAGTTGTTAGGTAAAGTCCCTCTTTAATTGTGTCCTGTCCCCAAGAGGTGGGCCATACACTGTGACCCCCAGCCCCCTCTTTCCTTCCCTCTCCCCAATCCCTAATTCCCCAATTCCCAACCTTGTATTAGATCATCTACTGCCTTCATATTAGAATTGAGTACATGGGACAAAGAGGGTCTTTTAAAAACTTTTTATGGGAACATAATATCAGACTTCTTGAAAATACACACAAATTATCTTTTCATAACATTTCAATTGACAAACTGGCAGTGTAGTGAGGTAGAAGTATTCTCATGTTAGATATGTTGTTAGGATTCCTCTTTATGTGAAAATTCTTTGGTGTTGCTAAAATCTGCTATTGCTTATGTTTTCCTCTATCTGCTTTTTTAGACTTTTTTTTGTATCTTTGAGACAGAGTCTCACTCTGTTGACCCTGAATAGAATGCTAGGGTGTCACTGCTCACAGCAACCTTAAACTCTTGGGCTCAGACTATCCTCTTGCCTAAGCCTCCTAAGTAACTGGAACTACAGATGCCCTCTATGATGCCTGGATAGTTTTTCTATTTTTAGTAGAGATGGGGGTCTCAGTCTTGCTCAGGCTGGTCTTGAATTCCTGAGCTCAAGCTATCCACCTCTCTCAGACTCCCAGAGTGCTAGGATTACAGTTGTGAGCCACCATGCCCTGCCTGCTTTTCAGAGTTTAGACATCATGTTTTTTTCTTTTTGCTTAGACTCCTGAAAAATTATTTTCTGTAGAAAGTAATTCCCTAAAAATTAATCTCAAAACAAACTTCCTAAATTTGGTAAGTGTACAATTCAAAATATTGGCAGATGATATGGCATAAACTATGAAAAGATCGGTTTGCTGCAAAAGGCAAGGATTTTTTTCCCAGATGTGTAAGAAGTGTAATTATTACTCCATATTTATTAAAATCCTGGCTTGACATGGTCAGATATAGAAATTATATCACAAGAACATTCTGTGCATTTATAAAGTTTATTTTAGCCTATAAGAATGAATATATTTTATTAAAATTTTATGAACTACTTCCATATCCTTTTAAATGAAGTTACATTGAATTACAATTGGCTTTTCAGATTTACTTTATAATTTTTGCTTATATGACAGAGTAAAATATGTTAAAATTAAAAGTCCTAGGCCCCTCCCCCCAGCATTATTGAGGAGCAAATAACATTATGTGTGTTAAACATACACCATTTTTTCCTCTGCCTCAACTTTAGTTATGATCTCCAGGGATTTCAACAAATTTTCATGTTGCTATCCAATTCAAGAGTTATGATCTTGTTAGCAAAGGTAGAGGAGGATAATAGGTAGAGTTTACCCAAAGTTTATGATAGCATTTAGGATGCAGGAAAGAAATAATTCAGAGACACAACTAGGGTGATGAAAGTTTGAAAATCAATGGTAATTGAAAGCTGGATAAAGCAAGAATTGAGAGAAGCTAATTTAATATGTCCTTATGACTTTTCAGAAAAAAAGACTTATATGCTAGTTACAGACTGTGTGGCAATCTCTCAGAATGGCTAACCTACAGCCTTTTCAGTGTCAGTTGGCAAGAGAATAGTAGACCTGTTCCTCTCTTTATATCTAGGGGAAAAAGAATGGACAATTACAAGCAGATACTGATACAGGGTTCCCCCATTCAGGCCTGGACAAAGATTCCTGTTTCCTGGGCCTGGGCAATTTCATATAAGCCAAGCCTCTTCTGAAGTGGATGTCCTGCCACTTTGCTGGGAGTTCTGGAGGGACTGCATTCATTTGTTAATACACTCATCAACATTGAAAAGGTGTCTTCCTTCTACCAAGTCCTGGCCAAATGTAATTCCCAAGACATTATACCCCTACACAAAATCCCTGCATGAAATTTTCCCACTTGGGCCTTTCCCTTTGCCAGAAACTCTGATGCTTTTTATTCCTTCTGTATTCATTTCAATCTAATAAATCCTATCTTACCACTGATCTGTGGTCTGTAGGTTTGTTCTTTGAATCCCTAAGACCAAGGACCTACTACAGAAAGAAATTCCTGTAACAACACCATGTATGGACACAAACAAGGCCTGACTGTACCATAGACAACATGGATTAAACACTTGGATCTCTCTGGCCCTCACCCATCTCAGTATTTCTCCACCCAGATGGGGAGACATCCTGCCTCCCCTTAAGAGACGTCTAATCGGTACAATCATTACACTATGTACCCCAGTGAAAACATGGGACCGATAAGTAGCAAGCCTCTTTTAACAAGTGTATGTAATCAAATAGACCCACTATGATGATGAGAAAGATGATCTGGGTAAATGAGATTCTTCACTCTTAAATTAATTTGCAGGCTGTAAATGGCAACCAATGTAGTTTCCTTAGTTGTATGCCTTTATACCTAGGAACAAGATATTTACTAAATAAATACCTAGAAGTGAAGAGTGTCTGAAATCTTTCCATATTGGACATTGAGTTCCTTTTTCAGTGAGGGCTTATTTTCCTCTGTTGTTGTTCTTTTAATAGACTGATGTGAACACTAATTAATATCACCTAGAAAAGTTTAATTGTATAGAACAGTCTAAAAATCAAATGTCTTATCTTCTTCAATATTACATATCTCTGTGCATTTTTAAGCTACAGAAAAGAGTAGCAAATAAATGCCACCTTGAGTGATAATTCAAATAATAATATCTTTGCTGAACAGGACCTTGCCCTTCCAAAGGCGAAAAAAAAAAAAAAATTTAATGCATGGAAAGAGACAACTCAGGCTCTAAGGAATATGCTGTAGAGCTAAGACTACACACTACCAGGGACAATCCTTAGGTGAAAGAACATATAAATGGGTTTCGTCACAGTTCTATACCATAAATACAGATGGTGGTAAGCAAGGGCTTTGTGGTAGGAGGTTATCAGAAAAACTTTCTTCTTTCTTTTTTATATCTGACTATAGTGGGACAAGAGGATTCCCACGCAGGAATTTAAGCCAATATTTTTTTTTTCTTTTACAACTTTATTGAAGTAAATACTGCATACTATAAATTTCACCAAACTGAAGTTTTGACATAAGCGCCTTTTACTGAATTTATACAGTTGTCCATCCATCAAACAATCCAGCCTTAAAACTTTTTCATCGTCCTCCAAAATTTCCTTGAAATCGGTTGCAGTAAATTTCTACGTCCATCTTCCTCCAGCAAGAGGCAACCATTTTTTTGCTTTCTGTCATAATAATGTAACTTTTTTAGTCATTTGGTATGAGACAGGTTTTTCACATAACATCTGTGAGTTAGCAAAATGCTATTAGACTGCATTACTATTAAAGGATACATCACTAGATTGTTACTGGATGTATCTGGATATATAATTTCCTTTTATTTATCTATTGAGCCACAAGAAATATTCAGTTTATTTCTACTTTTGATGATTATGAATAATGCTGATGTTAACACTCACCTAGAGATTTTGTGTATATAAACAGTTTATTTCTGTAGAGTACTAAGAGTGGAATTACTGTGCTGCATGCTAAATGTATAAATAAATTTGAAAGAAACTATAAAGCTGTTTTGCCAAGTGGCTGCCTCACGTTATACTCTTATGTATAAAGAATATAAGAGGGTTCCAGTGGCTTCATATCCTAGCCAACACTTACTAGTTTCTTAGTTTTTAATTATAGCTATTCTATTCTCTAGGCATATAGAGATATCTTATTTTGGATTAAATTTGAGTTTTACCAATTACCAGAAGTATTTAGACCTTTCTATATGTTTAATTGCCATTGAAAGTGAATATAATAAACAATTCTTTTTGTCAGATAATTAGAAAACAAAATGAAATTTCTGGAAAGACACAAAGTATTAAAACTGACTCAAAAGAAATATAAAATCTGAACTTGATACAGGGTTCCCGACTCAGGCCTGGACAGGGACCCACTCATTCTGTAGGCCTAGGTGAGCTCATAACCCAGACCCCTATCTCTAAGCAGAAACAGGCTGTCCTTTCTAGGCCACACCCTCTGGGCTCTAGCAAGGTCATGAACAAGCAGCTTGAAAGGTTCTGGGTGGTTCCATCTTGAGGAGGGAGCACACATCCTAATTCCTTCCGTGAGGCAAAAACTGCAAAGGCCTACTACTATGTATATCCCTAGACAAAGGACCAATGCAGAGACTTCGGACTCGGGTCTTCCCCTTGCCAGAGGTCTGATGCTTGTTACTCCTTCTTGTATTCCTTTCTGTCTAATAAATCCTATCTTACCACTGATCTGTGGTCTGTGGGTTCATTCTTCAAATACTTGAGACCAAGGACCTACTGCAGAAAGAAATTCCAATTCCAGTAGCAAACACATACATCACAAAAAATGAAATTCATAATTAAAAATCTTATCAAAAAGATAAGCCCAGGTCAGATGTCTTCTCATTTTATGTATATGTGGACATAAGCGCACACACACACACGTTGCAGTGCAGGAGGAGCCACAACGCGTGGACTGAGATTCCCCAAGAGGGGACTTTCCCAACCACCAGTAATCAAAGGTGGAGGGAGAAATGCCAAGAAATCACCATGCAGAGTTTTGTGAAAAAGTCTGCTGAGACCAGGAGACAGTGACACCGGTTCAGCCTATATCAAGGCAGATAGGCGCCTCCCTATCTGAATTCTCAAGATGTTTTACTGAGATTTTAGGGTGTGTGTTTCCAGAATGAAGAAGTACAGTGTTAATAGTCTCATGACTCAATCATGCCCAGGGTCTTTGCATTATGAAAAATGTCATCAGGGTGGAGGCACCAAATCAGAGAACAATTCTCAAGGGCAGAACCACGTAGCTAACCAAAAAATTTGCCATAGGGAGGATGGATACAGGTAAAGCCTTCAGACTAGATTGTCTAGGCTCAAGGGTACTTTCTAATCCTCTTTTAACTCGCTGATACCCTGTTTCCACTAAGCTGATGAATTTTACTCAGAAGTCCCCAAACTAGTTTTCAGCCTATGTGGATGAACATTCAGACTGCCTTTGCCACCATCAGTGTGCTGAGCAGTGGAGGGCTAAGGCCCAGGGCCATTTCCCTGTGAGTCCTCTGGAATGGCTGCCTGCATTATATTTCAAACCCCCCACACACACATATATACACATGTGTGCGTGTACACACACACACACTACCTTTGATGAATTCTGACCATGCTATGGTCAAATCTCTTTATAATTACTTATTACTGTTTATAATTGCTAATTCTTTTTTAGATTCCTACTTTCTTACTATCTTGCATGTAAAGGCTACATACAGGTCAACCACACTAGAAGACTGTTGCACAATCTGTAATAAAAATATGAAATGTTCTTAAAGATGATAAGAACATATTAAATCAGAATGCTTTGCTTATTTCTGTCATATTATTTCTTTACCAAGATTTCAATTACCATTTGATTCAATCTTTCATCACTTCCTTAGTTATTATTTCTGAATTAATTTTTTCCCTGAATTGTAAACACTATCATGAGCTTTTGGTCACCTGTATCCTACTCTACTTAGGTAACAAAATCATGAAACCTTTGAAGGGAATAGCAATGTTTAAAATCTGCTGAAATTCCTGCAGACTGTGATTATAGTTAAAGTTAAGAAAATGGCATATGTTTTAACACGCTTAAGTTTATTTGATCCTCAACAATGTTTCAGGTAGTTAGGACTTGTAAGTTTAGCAACTTTAGTCTGTCATTCAGGGAAAGTTTATAAAGAAAATATGACAGCCCAGTCATAAAAGAAAAAATATTCACAAAACCTTTTAGGGAATCGATTAGTAGAGGACATTTTCCATGTCATCTAAAAGGCCCATATTATTTCTCTTGTATCACATTTAGACAAAGCATCACAAGAAAAAAAATTCAAGAATATCCATGTGAACACAGATTTAAAACATAATAAGAAAGTATATAACATCCTTAATTCAGAAATATACAAAATAATTACATATCATGACGAAGTGAAACTTAGTCTACGATTACAAAGTTGCTTTAACATTCTAAAAGCAATTGATGTGCTATACCACTTTAATATAATAAAGAAAAAAACCACATAATAATCTAAATAGATAGAAAAACGAATTTGACAACAATGATATTTTTAATAACAAATCTCAAACAGCAGTAATAAAAGGAAAGTTCTTCAACTTGATGAAGAGCAACTATAAAATACCAAAGCTAAACTTTCTTGTCAAAGACTGCTTTCTCCTTTAATAATTCTACTCAATATTGTCCTTGAGACTTTGGCCAGTGAAGTAAAACAATGCATAGAAATAAAGGCATGAGGGTTGGAAAGAAAAAGGTAATACAGTCTTTGTTCACAGATGGCATGATCCTATATGATACTATATGTATAAAACTTTAAGTAATCAAGAAAAAAAATCTATTAGAACTAATAAATAAGTTAAATGAGATTACATGATATAGATATTTATGCAAAATTCAGCTGAATTCCTACATGTATGTGCTAGTAGCAAATGATACAAAAATAAAAATAATTGTGGTTGCAATATCTTTGAAAAGGATAAGTAAGAACCTTAAGAATAAAGTTAGCAAGAGAAGTTCAACATCAATGTAATTAAATCTACAAAATCTTTCTAGGAGATATTAAAACAAACACACAAGGGACATTCTATATTAATGGCTTGGCAGACTCAAATTGGTAACTGTTTCTTTCTACTAGATCTACAGATTCAAGACAATGCCAATTACAGTTGCAGATGCTTGTTTTGTTAAAATTTACAAGAAAATCCTCCAATTTATATAGAAAGCAAAATGCCTAGAATCACCTCAGCAATTTTTAAAAAGAAGAGCAAGATTGGAGGACTTGCGGTGTATGATTTTAAAGCTTAGTATTAAGCTCCAGGGTCAATCCAGTGGGATAATGAGGCAAAGATAGACATATAGATCAATGAACAGAATTGACAGTACAAATTACATTATTAAATTTCTGGCCAACTGATCATTTAATAAAGGTGCCAAGATGATTTAATGGACAGTAATATGCTTTTCAAAAACTGGTTCCAGAACATCGTGATATGTACGCAAACACACAAACACACACACTTGAGTTAGATCCTTACCTCATCTAGTGTACAACAACTAATTTAAGATAGTCTAGAAGCCTAAATGCAATATATATGACTATAAAATGTCTAGTGGAAAATACGTAAGAAAATTTTTGTGACTTGCCATTGGGCATGTTTTAATTTTTTTTTAAATTAATTAATTATTTTATTTATTTTGCTTGAGACAGAGTCTTGCTCTATCCCCTGGGTAGAATACCATGGCATCATCATAGCTCACAGCAATCTCAAACTTTTGGAATCAAGAGATTCTCTTGCCTCAGCTTCCAAAGTAGCTGGGACTATAAGGCTCTTGCCACAACACCTAGCTAGCTTTTCTACTTTTAGTGGAGACGGGATCTCGCTCTTGCTCAGGCTGGTTTTGTACTCTTGAGCTCAAGAAATCCAACTGTCTAGGCCTCTCAGAGGGCTAGGATTACATGTGTGAGTCACCATACCCATCTGACATGATGTTTTTAGATTTGACACCAAAAACATTAACCATAAAATAAAACATTCTAAATGGAACTTCATAAACATTAAAAACTTTTTCACTTCAAGTGACTGTTAAAAGAATTCAAGATAGACTGGGAGAAATATTTGTTAATTCCATATCTTATATATGAAATATATGAAGGATATACATATGAAGAACTATTATAATCCAATAATAAAATTGACAATGCTATTCAAAAATAGGTAAACAACCTAAATGGCTACTTTACCTATTAAGACATACAAACATCTGAATTTTATGGCTATGTTGGTGAAAAAATTTTAGTGTACATATTAATTATTACAGCTTCCAAGCCTGTCAGTAGTGATGACTGCCAATGGGTTAGCCTGATTACTTATAATTCTGACAGAAGGGAACATGCTTCTGTATAATGATTGTTTGTAGTCACCATGCTGGATTTTTCACAGAGCTTTTGCCTAGTGATTTTGTTAATGCAATAATAGCATCTATATTTTGTATTTAAAAGACATAAAAATGAGTAACAAATCTTGCATTAAGATTTTTTTTGAATTCAGTGATAATTGGGTTACATTCCTGAAATTTTCAAGTAGAAGGAATGATAGACTAATTCCACCTGAGCAGTAGAATAGAAATTGAATAAATAAAAGGAATTTAAAAAATCTGTTTACTTTATTGGACAAGGTGACAGTCATTACACTTAAATTCTTTCAGTTCTTAGGGACAATGACTCTGTAGGAGGTTGAGAATAATAAGTCAACAATTACTGTAAACTGGAGTTTCAATACACCCAGCATAATTACAGTGCTAAAGAAACCATAGTTACAATCAATTATGTCACTGTTCTTTTATACCATTATTTTCATAGTACAATCTTTTTCAGCTGTTCAGTTCTCTTACAAGGATCTTTTGCTTTTTATAAAACAGAAAATTATGTTTCGTAGAAAAAAAATGTTGATGCTGATTAAATAGGGGAATAGAATCATGGTGAAGTGAATTAGATGGATTAAAATAAAATCAATTTCTATGTGGTCCTTTTATAAAAAACACAGATTTTATTTTTCTATGATTATGTTTATAGAGTACAGCTGTTGTCCCTTTTTCAATGAGATCAAGGGAAAAATATAACCATCAGCACTTACAGATACTAATTTGATGGTTGCCATAAAGTCACAAACCATGTCACCAGAATAGTGAAGTTTATGACATAGAAATGGACCTGATATCAATAACTTGTATCAGCTCTGGGTGTAAGATCATTACAATTTATTAGTACATAAAAAAATTACATTTTCTATTTAAAAAATATGTATAAGTTTGTCAAGCAAAATTATTGAATACAGCAAGTTTTGATGCTAATTTTTATTTTGTCGCATGACACAAACATGCTCTCAATATTAATGCTGTATTTGCAAGCAACAAACTTGCAAATACTCAACTGTATCTTCTGGGGTTACATTAAAAAAAAACACAGTAGATCTTTTGCTTGTTTTGGAAAACAGAATTTTAAAGCAAAAATCTTCTCTTTTATAATAGCTTTGCATTTTTCCCACCCAACAATTCCTAGGATTGCTGATGTAAAATTTATATAATGCATCATAGTGTAATGTTCCTTAAATTTTGCAAAATTTTTCTATTACTACTGAGAGAGGATACCCGAGAAGATTGAGGTCTGGGAGAACAGGTCTTCTCAAGGAGAGCACAAGGATACACTTGCAGGGTCCTCTCCATGTTGACTCAGCCCTTAGGAATTTGTAAACCTAACTTCCTGGAACTTAGAAATTTCCAAGTTCTATGAAATCCTGTAGTTCTGTAGGGGCTAGAATAGCATCTCCTGCTTGGTTCAAACTGGCCAATGAGAAGGGTACCTGTGGGGTGGAACTTTTTGACTGTCAATAAAAAGGGAAAGACCAAGCCAGTCGGGGAGCACAGCCATTTAGAATTCTTCTATGCTGTAAGCTCCCGGCTGATGAGTAAAGCCCTTCCTCTTATAGATGTGGTGTTTGGGACAGCTCTTTCTGTCCGTTGAGCCTCGTCTTCCCGCAACACTACAATCTCAGCCACTTTCTATCAATTGGTGAACCAGGTTTTTTAAAACAAAGATATAATAAGAGCTAATGTCTTTATCAAATCTTCCTAAGTTTTCAATGTTAAATGAATAAAATCCATAATCTCAAGGTCAAAATTCAAGGCAATACAAATATAATATTCTCTAACTTAATCATCTCTCCATCCTCCATAAAATAATTGTTTTCATCAGACCGGAGCATTTGTGTGTACACACACATACACATAAATCTTGTATTCTCTTAAATCTATTGCTACTTCCATAGAGGAAGCTCTTTGGCACTCTTTGCCTTTTATAATCCTTGACATACCTCAAGATCTTATTCAGTTCCTTTTTCTGAGAGACCTTTTTTAGCCTCTTTCCTGAAATGCATATGAAGAGGGAGAAACCCATCAAGGCCAAAGAAAGAACCATCATGCTATAAAAGATAGATTAACTGAGCTCACACAAAAATGTATTTGTGTTCCCCTGCACTAGAGAAGTAAGACTTCACAAGATATGAGACTTGAAGAGAGTCATCAGAAGGTTCACATCTTAGTAGTGAGGATAAATTAAGGCTACGGTAAAGGCTTCTCTGGACTTATCATAACAAATATTAAAAGCAAGACTTGATCACACTTACATGAAAATACCAAACCTGCAGTTCAGAATGACAGCAGCAAAATACGTCTTCAAGGAATACAACACAATTTAGGAACCAATGACAAAATATAACAATGTTCAACAGGAATAAAAAAAATTAGGTACAACCAGTAGGAAAATTTGATTTATATATATGTAACTTGGAAAAAGATAAATTGTCATTAAGATATCTAGAAATGCCATAAATTATGCAAATTCCAACAAAAATCACATGCAAACAAGAACATAAAATAGAAAATCAGTATTTTAAGAAGATAAAGGAACATGTGAACATGATGAAAGATAAATGAAAGATTAGAAAGGACCTAAATCAAACTTTAAAACAGAAATATAATGTCAAAAATGAAAAATGTACTATATGGGATTAATGATAGCATGGACATTGCAAAAAGGAAGATAAAGAGCTTAAAAACAGTAATAGAAATTACTTCTGATAAGTGAGAGAGATCAAAAATAAATGAATGAGATTAATGATCTGTGCAACAGCATCAGAGAGTCTACATTCTGTATGTTTAGAGTGAATGGAAGAGAGAAAATAATATTTGGATGAATAATTGCTAAATTACTTTAAATTGATAACAGTTATGTATCCACTGATTCAAGCTCAAAAGACTCCATCCAAGAAGAATAAACACGGGAAAAATGATGGCAAGGGATCTCAGTTTCAGATTACTGAGGCAGTTTTCATAAAAGGAATCTTAGAGCAAAAAAAATGTTATGTTTGCAGAAGGATAAAAATAAGGTCATTTGACATCTTGACAGAAAAAAGGCAAGTCTGAAGACAATGAGGGACCTATTTAAACTACTGATGAATAAAAAGGTCAAACTAGAAATCTCGACCCAGTGAAAATCATTCAAATTTAAAGGAAATGAAAAACTTCTTTACTCAAACAAAAATTGAGAGAAATTTATATCAGGAGCTCTTACTGTAAGAAATATTAAAAGTGTTCTTTCATGGAAAGGAACATGATACCAGCAATAAATTTATCTGTACACAAAAGAGTACAGAGGACTGCAAATAACACAAATGAGAAATATGTGGGTAAATGTAAAACATGCTTTTTCTTGTGTTTAATCTTCTTAAAATATAAAGATAAGACGGGCATGGTGGTATGTACCTATAATCCCAGCTCCTTGGAAACTGGGGCAGGAGTGTCACTTACATCTAGAGGTTTGAGGTTTGAGACCAGCCTAGGAAACATAGTGGGACAACATTAATAAATATATAAAAAGTTGACAGCATAGAGTCAAACTAAAAACAACAACAAAAAATGTATTGAGGCTAATAGCATACGTAGAAGTCAAAGTACAGGAAGAGTTACACAGAGGTGGAAGTGGGTGAGGAAGTACACTTCTGGAAGGTACTTTCATTACGTAAAATGGTCTAATATTATTTCAAGATAGACAATGAGAGGTTAAAGACGGTCATTGTAATGTTAGGAAAACCAGTAAGTAGTGAGACAAAGATGCATAGCTAATAAAACAATTTTGGAGATAAAATAGAATTATAAATTAATTCAGAGGAAGGCAGAATAACAAACAAGAAAAATAACAAAAATCACATGGACAGAAAGAAGGTAGACTTAAAGTTTAAAATATTAACAACTGCACTGATTATAAATAGTGTAAGCCCCAAATTAAAATCAGACATGTTCAGAGTAATTAAAATAGCATTCTTCAACTGTATGCTCTCTCTTAAGATACCAGTTCTATTTAAAGATAAAGAATAAAAGTGTCTGAAAGGAAAAAGATTAAAAATAAAGAGGTGATTTCATTAGGGTGTCATAATAAAAGTAATAATAATTATAATTATAATTATAATCCCATGTATCTATGCAGCACAACAGATCTTCAAAATATAATAAGAAAAACCCAATAGAATGGACAGGACAATTAGATAAATCCAAAATTATAGTTTGTCTCATATCATGTGCATAAATGGCTACTCAGAAAAAGCTACAAAAATATCAAATTAGACCCAGGTTAAGGTTAAGGAACTAACTGACAAAGTGAAAAGCAGTTATCAATGAAATATATAACAGAAAAACAATTGAGAAATACAATACATTCAAAATCTGTTCTTTCAACACATGAATACAATTAATAAAACTGCACCAAGCTTTAAGAGAAAGCAAAAAAGAAAATAGAAATAATAACAAAAATCAAGATCAGGAAAAAAGAAGAATCATTACACATCTTACAGATATTAAAAAAGTAATAAAAAAATGTAGCATGACACTAATACATTTGAAAATAGTGTAAAATGAAAAAAAGTCATTACAAAGTACAAAATAACAATATTCATTCAACATGAATAAATATATAACAGATAATAGCCCTATATTTTATTAAAGAAATTTGATTCATACTTAAAATATAGCCCACAAAAAAAGAAGCCAAGAGCCAATTTTCTTCACTGGTTAATGCTACCAAAATTTAAAGATGAAACAACATCAATTTTCAGAAAACATGAGAGAAAAAAGCAATTCTCAATTTTATTTATAAGTTCGGCATTATGATATACTAAAATAATAATAATACACTACAAATATTGAAAAATAAAAATCTACATGTCTCTTAAGCAAAAGTGCAAATTATTTATCAATATTTAAAAAAACATAAATATATAGAAAACATAAACCATCAAGAAAAAGTCGAGTTCATCCCAGAAATGCAAAATGTGGTTAATATTTGAAAATCAGTCAATATAATAACCATGTTAGTTGACTAAAATTTAAGGCTACAGATGTCTCAGAGGTATGATAAAAAATATGAAAAGTTCAGCAGCACCCATACTTCAGTGGGTATGGTGTCAGCCACATACACCAAGGCTGGCAGGTTTGAACCTGCCCGGGACTGCAAAAACAACTATGACAACTGCAACAACAACAAAAAATATCCGGGTGTGGGGGTGGGTGTCTGTAGTCCCTGCTACTTGGGAAGGTGAGGCAAGAGAATTGTTTATGCCCAACAGTTTGAGGTTGCTGTGAGCTGTGACACCATGGCACTCTACCTAGAGTGACAGCTTGAGACTGTCTCACAAAAAAAAAAAAAGAAGAAGAAAAATTCAATACTCTTTTATTAAAAGAAATAAAGTCTTCTTATATTAGGAATAGTGGGGAACTTCCTCAATCTGATCAAAGAAATCTATAAAAATGGTTGCTAATGTAGTCATATATACAAAAATGGGAAATTATAGCTAAATGTACCTTTATTTACATAATATTCATTATAAAATTTTACAAAGAGGTGGCCAATATGTAGTATATATTTTGTAAAAATTTTATAAAATTTTGCATTTATATAAAATCCTACAAAAATCGTTTAATTGGATATTAAATACATACTATCATTATAATTTTAGTTTTACTAGAAGAAGAAAATCAGTTTCTATTAAACATTTACAGTTTCCAAGCCTGGCATTAAGTCATTTTTTCTACAATTGTAATCTCCACTAGTTTTCAAAACTATCCTTGTGAGAGATATTAGTGCTTCCATTTTATACTTGCATCTGTGGCTCTGACATATATCTACTTCTGGTTTATTGTTGTGTTTTCATTGATAATCCAAGATCTTAATCTTCTGACATTAACATTGATAGCGATTAAAGTAATTATTCTTGTAGTCTACATATCTTAATGTGTAAATGCATCACATAGAAATGTCATAGCACTGTATTTTCTTATTGCAGAGTGTGTTAACATGTGTGTTTAATATATTAACATATATGTTTTTACATGCATATATACACATATATTGATGTGCTAGTGTCTCCACTGTGGACTCTACCGATGGTAGAGAGGACTTAATAGATCTATTTTGTTTAACTTCAGAAATATCTGAATACTAAGAATACAGTATCAATAATAATTAATTTGGCTATTCTTCTATTATTTGGATTGGCCTATGGCAGACTACTGCTAATGAGTCCACATGAGTTACAAACCACATGAGTTACTTTTCTACTGTCATCAGGGGAAGAATTTAACATTTTAAAAGACTGATTAGAAAACACAAATATTGCAGTGACCATCTATAATCTGCAAAGCCTAAGTGGCCCTTTTCAGGAAAAAAAAAAAAAATCTGATCTCTGGTTTAGACACATATAGAGCAAGATACCAGAAGAAGAAAATGGAAGATAGATATGAGTTATTTACTCCAATTCTGAGTTAACATCCACATTATAAATATAAGCATATTGATTTTCTCTGGGTCATCATTAAATGGCAGAGCTCTCTAGATTTTCTACAGATTGTGTTCATTCAAAGGACACTGATGTGAAATAGTGTAAATCCTCAATCTTGATTTAAAAATGTTAATCACAAAGTATTCATGATGATTGGCTGCAGAGAGTTTTAACCAATATTACAATAAAATAATTAGTAAGATATAAAATGGCTATATATTTTGTCTACACAAGGGAGAAGTATTAATTTCATAGAGACCAAGACAACAGTATTGTTTTAGTTAGGGGGACAAAAACATATATTTCATAGCTTTTATTTATAGTATTTATTTATATAAGAAAACAAGTCTTCAATTAGATTAAATTGAGGAATTATTGAGGTTTGCTGATTAGTCTTGAGAAGTTCATATCATTAGCTTTTACTTAAGTTAAAAGATAACCAACAGAACAAAAAAAGATTGTAAATAATGAAGGAGGAATACTTCATGAGAAAAAAAATCACTAGAATAATAGAGAGAGTATTTAAGAGAGGGAGAACTAATTTCTGTGTAGCACTAATTTCATGATCAAAATAAGAATGCCTGACTTGGCGCCCATACCACAGTGGTTACGGTGTTCGAACTCTGCCCAGGGCTGAGCTAAACAACAATGACTGTAACCAAAAATAGCTGGGTGTTGTGGCAGGCGCCTGTAGTTCCAACTACTTGGGAGGCTGAGGCAAGAGAATTGCTTAAGCCCAATAGTTGGAGGTTGCTGTGAGCCGTGACACCACTGCACTCTACTAAGGGTGACATAATGAGACTCTGTCTCAAAAAAAAAAAAAAGAAAAAGGGGTGCCTGAAACACTGTATTCAAGGAAGACATTTTCTAGGGTCAATGGCAGGTGACAACTAATATGTTTCAAAATATATCACTTTATCAGCAGTTTAAACAGATGATATCTGAATATTTTCCATGATAAAGAAAATATTTCATTTTCTTTATATTGTATTTGTTCAGTACAAATAAGTGAGAATAAAATGTATAATATTTTCACTATTAAAAATAATGGCAACATACATGTCATAAGCTGTTGTTATAATCACAAACTGTAACAGATGTGACAAATGAGCATTTTAATTATTCACAGGATGTGGTGTATCGTTACAATGATTTCAAAAATTATTATAATTGCCCCACAAATGATTGTGCTGTTAAATGTGTGACTATATTTAGGATTGCTACACTAAAACAGCCAACTGTTTTTTCTTATAATCAAACAATTGGATGAGTGGATGTGAACATTGCACACAAATCTGAGCTGAATACTCTAAATATGTATTTAGTAGAAATTCATTTAATGGTTATAAAATATTCAACTTGTTGGAGACTTAAATGACCAAGTTTTATCTTTTATTTTTGAAGAATACCTTGAAATTCCATGCGCTCACTGTAATTTAAATATAAAAGAAGGGGTGGTGTTAGAGTTTAATCATTCGAAAAATATTTGCTGATAATAGGCTTGAGAAATCAATAATACTTAATAATTATGAATATCAATCTGACAGGAAAGAGAGTTTCTGGAGTTTGAAGGATATATTTCTGAAATGTTTCATGAGGGTTTTGTAAATATGTGTATCATAAATATAAGTTATACTTCAGGCAATGGTTTTTGCATCAAAAGATGGAAAAAGAGAAAAAAATTCTGCCTAGAACAGGATTCCAATAAAATTTTATGAAGCATCTGAAATCTTCACAAAATAGCCCCAAAATAACACAAAATCTGAACTTTGTGTTATTTCTGGAAATCTAGAAATAGCAGATATTTACCTCCAGGGTTTCGGGTAGGAAAACTGAAATGTTTAACTTAAAAAGTATCCTGACTAGTTTGTGCTGTTGTATTAGGAGTTTTCTTAGTACTAAATAGACCTAAAACATGTATGAATGGATAAAAATGAAACAGATGTTAAATCTTAAAAACACTAATTTGGAGTATAGCAATGACCCCTTATCCACAGCGGATATCTTCTAAAACGCCCCAGTGGATGTCTGAAACCATTAATATTACTGCATCCTGTGCGTACCATAAGGTAAGAGTTTAATAGCAATAATTTGTAAAATAAAATTATAAAAACACACCATAATAAAAGCCATGTGAATGTGGTCTCTCTCTAAATATCCCCTTCTTGTGATTAGTCTCTCAAAACCTAGACTGCTGCTTACTAAGCAAGGGTCAGGATCACGTTCAGTACGGACGTACTGCACAGAGATGATCCATGTCATGTGGTGGAGGGAGCAGAATGTCATGAAATTCAGTCACACTACGCAGAATGCAGGGAAGGTAATTTAAAACTGGGAAGTTGTGTATTTCTGAAATTTTGCATTTAATGATTTTGGCTGTGGTTGACTGAGTGAAGCCGCAGAAGCAACGGTGGGGCACAGGTGGTAGGATTTGAAGGATGGCATAGGAGACCACGGTAAATGCAGAAGCAACTTGATTTTAGGAGCAATCGCTCCCTGTTGACATTTCCTCTAAAAAACTGAACTTCCGTGAAAACCTATTTTTTATCTCGTCTCGGTATGATATTTTGTGAAAGGGAGGGAAACCTACAGTGTTTGAAAAATGTAAATAGATTAATCAAGGTTTCAGGCCTAAGCCTTAAAGTGTTTCATAGTCATAAATGTTTACCTTCTGATTCTTAACCACAGTTACACTTTCTCTGCTCTCTCGCCTGTTCGTCCTCTTTCTCCTGTTTATTTAAGCATCATATACCTACCTAAAAAGAAGTTCATGCCATTAATATGCCATAATAATAAAGCTGTCTTTTTGTACCTGTTAGCAGGCTTTCTTGCATCTTTCATATCAGCTTGTTGTCAGAGTTTGAACCACTGGGGTTACCTTTTCAATCTTATGTTTGTAGTTTAACTATATTTGTCATTTATTAGGTTTATTCATCTTAGTATCCCGACCTATTTTTTTCTTATCTATTTATTTATTTTTTAATGGTAGTAATTGTGTCTATTCATTGGGTACCATGTGTGGTGTTTTGGTAGACTTTTATAAGAATAAACAAAGTCATTTCTTACAAAATAAAGGAATCAATATTTGGGGAGACAGAACACTCTTAAATGTTCAGGCACCTAGTTGTGAGCTTTAAAATACATGAAGCAAAACCTGATAAAAATAAAAGAAGGAATAGCTAAACCCATACAGTTCAGTATTTTAGCATTCCTTTAAAAATAAGTAATAGAACAAATAAACCGAGTAAACAGAAAATCATTAGTGATATAGTAGACTCAATGTTATAAACTGAATGTAAATGACATTTTAAGAATACTCAATCCAATGAGACCAGAATGTTAACTTATTTCAATGCAAAGGAGAATATTTTCCAAAATGAATTATGATATGATTTAATTAAAAAGCTCAAACTGTGCAATAGCAATTCATGCAACCAAAACATTTATACCCCCATAATATTCTGAAATTAAAAGACTACAGATGACAAAGTTACTGATATCAGAAGTAAAAGAGAAGAAATAACGATAGATTCTACAAAAATTAAAAGGATACAAAAGAAATATTATGAACTATGTTATACCAGTACATTGACAACTTAACACATTCTCAAAAGATAAACAAAGTACAAAAGTTGACTCAAGAAGAATTAGTTAACCTGAATATATACATTTTATAATTGAACGTACAATTGAAAACTTTCAAAGAGGCTCAGAATACTTCACTAGTTAATTTTACACACATTTAAAGAAGAAATAATGCCAATTTTCACAAATTCTTCCAGAAAATAGAAGAACATTTCTTACTGCATTCTATTAGGAAATATTGTCCAGATACCATAACTGTATAGATTTAATATGAGGACAAGGGGAAAACTATAGACCCAGTAGACCTCATGGATATGAATGCAACATATTCTTAAGAAAATATTAGCAAATTTAATGTGATATAAAACATATAACATATACTGACCGCATAAATTATATCTCAAGCACATAAGGTTAGTTTAATGTTAAAAACATGTATTTTACCACATTAAAATACTGATAAATTTAACTTCTTATCAACATAAAGAAATAATAAATGTTTGAATTGATAGATATGCTAATTATTTTGATTTGATCATTACCTAGTGTGTATATATGTATCAAAATATCAAACTCTGCCTCATAACTACATGCAATCACTACATGTCAATTAAAAATAATAATAAAAGCAAAAATGATATGACAATCTCAAAAATGAAATCTATGTCATTCACTAGTAATGAAAGTTATTGACCGAATTCACTACTCATTCAAGATAACAACTCACAGCAAAAATGCAACTTTTTCATTCTGTTAAAACTCACCTATGAACAAGGTATGCATCTGTACATTACACATTATCATCAAAAACTGAGTGCTTGCTCCGGAGGATCAGGAACAAGACAGATATCCATTATCACAACTCTGGAGTACTCTGCTAGAGGCCCGATAATAAGGCCAAATGTGAAATACAAGATGTAGAGATAGGAAAGGAAGAAGTAAAACTGTCTTTTTTTCCCCTTGCAGATGTCATAACCATTTATGTAAGAATACCTAGAAAATCTTCAAAAATGTTACAAGCATTAGAAAAAAGGATTTTTCACGGACCAGAAGAAAATATTTGTCAAACATCCATGTGGAAGAGAACATCTATGCAGAATACATTAGCCGCCTTTTCAATTAAAGAATAAGGATTTAGATGGATATTTAACCAGAGATTAATTATATAGATAAAATCTAAACAAAAAAAAACACACTATCCATGATTAATAATTAGGGAGATAAATACAATAAAATCATAATGGCATATCCCACTACATACTCACCAAATTGGTTAATACTAAAGGACTGAGGATGCTGTTTGGAAGAGGTGATATAACCAGAACTTTCCTGAGCTGCTTTCGTGGATTTTGAAATGGTACATACAAGTATTTTGAAATTAGTTTGACAGTTTCTTACGCATCAATTATTGTAAGATCAAATTATTCTAACCTTGCTCATCCACCCAGAAGAAATAAAAGCATGAGTCCAGACAAAATCTTGTATATTAATGCTTATAGCATCTTTATTTGCATTGCCCAAATCCTGGAAAAAATCCTATCTATCAACAGGTAAACAGAAAAACAAATAGCCTTTTATATATACAACTAATACTATTCAGCAACACAGAGAAATAAATTGTACATGATAAAACATGGAAAAAATCTCAAAATAAATTATGTTGAGTATAAGAAACCAGGCAAAAGACAACTTTCACTTATATAAAATTGTAGCAAATATATACTATCTTATTGTAACATAAAAGCAGATTGGCGATTCCCTGGGCATTGGAATGCTGTCAGGAATGTATTATAGATGGGAACAGGGGGAGTTAAGAGTAAGAATATAATTCCTTTCCTGATTTTTGTGTTTCCTGAATGTATTCATATGTCTGAATTCATTAAAGTTTACCCCTTGACTAAGGGATGTTCATTGTAAGTCAGTTAATGCCTAAACTGAAATATGTAACAGAATAGTAAATATAAACAAACAACCAATCAGATTTGAACACATGATAATTTACTGAAAATTAAGGTATGGATTTTTAGATACATTCCAACAAATCTGGGAACTTTGAAATCATTGAATTGTACCAAACCTCCTTTCCCAGGAGAATGTACATCAAAAAATTATTGCAACATTTGACTAATTTCTACTGACTGAAATTTAAGGAACATGTATTAAGAGTTGATCCTAACCATGTTGTATCAAGGTACAAAAATTTAGTGTAAGAACGTCCAAATTCAAGTAAATGGGTACAATAGTTGAAGTTATGGATATAATTTCTTGACTGTAGTGGGTGAAATTGGTTCTAACAGTTTCCTTAGTTGTTTGATTGACACCTGGAGCCAAAAAGTTCACGTTGAATATGAAATTGCAATGCCAAGATTTCCTTGATATATTCTAAATGAAGGAATACAAAAGCTTATTCATGATGACTTACTATTTAATACTTGTTTTTTCATGCCTTAACTGTGTCTTTTAGAGGGGTCCAAAGGATATGCACTTTCCCAAAGCTACAATCTGTCCAGCTGTGAGAGAACCCTAGCATCCAGGAAATGCTCTATACTGAACGTTTTCTTAAAGCCATGAATGGGAGGAGAAATGCTGAAATCAGTCTGCTTCCCTGAAAACAGTGGGGTGAGAGGAGTCCAGGAGGTAGGGCCAAATCACAGCATTTAAAGTCTTTTAATTTTATTTTTTTTAAGTTTTAATGCAGTAAAATAGGCCTTTGTACTGATTTGTAGTTTCATACTTTTAAAGCCCTTAGAGTTGAATAACTTTAATACCACCCCTACAAGCAGAAGGCAGAATAATTCTACTAACTGAAATCATATCCCTAGGCCCTTTCTTTTAAAAATTGCCCTTTTTGACAGACACTTGTAAAAGAAATTTATTGTGCTACACTTCGCATACCATTAAATTCACCAATTTAAAGTATATAATTTAGTGTTTTTTAGTGTATTCAGAGAATGTACCACTCTATTAGTCAAGGTTCTCCAGAGACACAGGATTGATAGATGATTGATAGATACATAGAAAGATCGATAAGAAGAGATTTACTCTTAGGGAAATTGGCTCACACAAGTTTGGAGGCCGATTGCAAGCTGACAGGCTGATTGCAAGCTGGAAAACCAGAGTAGCTAGTAGCGTACTCAGTCCAGATTTGAAGTTCTTAGAACCAAGGAAGTCAATGACTCAACTCTCTCTGTCTCTGAGACCCAAGCCCTAGGGACTCAGGTGTAGAGCTGCAGAGGAAGGAGAGAGAAGCACTGATACAAGGTTCAGAGTTGAAATGCCGAAGAGCATGGAGTTCTGATGTCCAATGGCAGGAAAAGAAAGGTGTCCCAGCTCCACAAAAGAGAGAGGTAATTCACCTTTCTTCTGTCTCCTTACTCTAATGGCCCACAGCCCCTTGCATGAGGTCTGCCCATAATGAGGTCCATCTTCATTTTGTCCACTGATTTAAGTGCTAATCTCTTCTGGAAACACTCTTACAATATGCCTACATATAATGTTTTACCAGCCATCTGTGTATCCCTAATCCAGTCACAATGATGGCTAAAATTAGCCATCACAGTCACCATCACAATTTATGTAAGAATATTTTCATGTCCAAAAATCTCTCCTCCCATTAGCATTTACTGCCTACACTTACCTCCCATAGCTCTAGTTAACTACTAATCTACTTTCCGTCTCTGAAGATTTACATTTCCTAAATATTTCATGTAAATAAATTGAATGTTAATGTGGTTTTTTGCAACTGAATATTATAACTCAGCACCATGTTTTCAAGTGATTAGTTACTGATGCATTAAACAAAAACTTTTTGACCATAACAATCTCTGCTGTCCATAGGTTAGAGGGGGAAAGAGTTGGATGACTTACTGACATCTTATTTAATCCATATGGGCAGGAAAATTCTAAGTCTGGTAAATAGAATTGGGACTTGAACCACCATAGTAGAAAATCATATTTCTCAACAAATGTCTTCTTACCTGAAATGGTCCACTATTAAAATAAGTAGTATTTGTTTCCCATTCCTATGACTTTAGCCTTGGAATGCTAAAGGTTTTATTTCTCCAAGAAAAATTGTTCCAAAGAGGGACAAAACAATGGTTCCCACACCATTGTAATGGGGTTAGCCTGAAGATTTCGGATTTTCCTTGTTCTTTTTCTAACTGTTCAGATGACTCTCCTCTCTGTTGGATCTCTTCACCTATGGATGACACCTCTAGGCAACCTAGACTACCAATGCCTGGCTGTAAACTCATAAAGGTAGTAGCTATGCACAGGCCTTCTGGAGACTTCTAAGCCAGGCCCCATCCGACATTACTCACAGGTATTTTCTGGAGTTGCACTATAGTAGCTGCTCATGGCAAACTCAGATCTGCCCACAAAGCTTTTGAGTCACCTTAATACTCAAGCTCTTGTTATTTGGCTTGAATTATTCTCTTTTGCTGTTGAAAAGGTATGTTTATATTTCTTCCTGTTTTTAAATGTTATTTTTGTTAATTCCAATTCATAAAAGGTGAAATAGATTTTAATAACACATTGTTTAAAAATTTCCATTGACTTGCACGAAATACGAATAAAATGTAAAGGACTCATTAAAAAGCGTTCAACACATTTAAAAATTTAGATTGATTTATAAAATCAAAGAGACAAACGTTTTCTGAAATCAAATTGACAACAGGTAACAAACAGAGAAAAGTAGATGTTGCCATTCTAAAATGGCTAATGGCTGTTTTCCAGAAAATCTACAATTCCATGTATATAATGAACCTTCTAATTGTATGGATAACTTCTCTATTTTGAAAACCATGGTATTGGTTTTGAAAACCATGGTATCTATTTTTATTGGTTTTGCAGCTTGCTTGCATGCACTTAAATGCTAAGCGTACGTGTTAGTAACACCTTTCCATATTTCCACCCTTAGTTTATCATTTAGTAATAGTAAGTTTATTTATCATGACTCTTTTCTGCCAAATTTATATTTGTATGATCACTGCAAAATAATTTTAATATTAAATTTTTAAACTTTATTTACTATACATTCAGGTCATAAATGTTTTAATGTGAAAAGTAAACTCCAAAAGCTCTGCTTAGATTTATGAACAAACTGAAAAAAAAGAAGCTTCATTGTCATTAGTTGATTTTCTTTTAGTATCATGTGAGAAGTCACATGAAATGGCCCCGCTGTACGTGATCATCTTCTTCCCCTCAGGAAGCCAACTCAGTTAGAACGCTTTCATTGTTAAGTGTGTACGCAAAAACATTTAGACTTGGAAATGAATCAAATTAATTGAGAATCGTGGTTATTGGTTTTAATGAAAAATCAGACTTCATGATGTGATTTGTAAATACACTTTCTATAGCTCTGAAACCTGCTCCAAATGCCTCATAAAATGAGACTGAATTTGATTTCCCTAGAAAAGATATAGTTTACTTCATCCCTGAATGCCCTCTATTTCTGCCCTTGAAATAAAGCTTTAGTTCATTCTGAGTTTAAAACAATCTGTGAAACAAGAAACTATTTTTTTTCTGGCGGGTTTTCATATTTAACTGCATATTAAAGCTATAATTCAGTTCATTGTACACGTTCTTACACACTCCTGGACCAGTAACTCTCAAATTACCTATAGAAGAAAAATTTCTTCATAAAATAAAGTATAAGTCAATTACTAGGTAATGAAATAAAATTAAAGAACAAACACACACAATATAAAAATTGATTTTTTATTAGAGTCAATTAACAGAAAATTGCTTGATCAGAATGGTACACAAGTTTCAAAATGCTTTCTCTCATCATGTAGAGGACAGGTTAACAGCTGAAGTACCAGCATCACTTCACTGATTGGTATTGCATTTGGCTACTTCTAGAGTTAACTACAATAGTAGCTGGAAAACAAGGTCTACCAAAGAAATTCCTGCTTAATTTATTTTATGTTACATATGTTTGGACCCTTTATAATTAAAAGCATGCAATAAATAAAAAGCTTCATAAATGTATACATTACTAATAAAGTTCTATAACTACAACAATAAAACAAATGCTACTATTTGTCAATTAAAAATAAATGATATTTTAAAAAAAGAATATTACCAGCACCTTGGAATCCCCACTTGTGGCCCCTTTTCAGTCAAATACATTCTTTCACAAGGGTAACTACTCTTCTGATTCATAATGTGAAAAGTTTTATTTGTAACCGAAAAACTTTATATACACGAATAACACATTAGGTACTCTTTGATGTTATGCTTCCTTCACACCATATGATCTTTTGAAATATGGTCACATTATTATTTTCATTACTGTATAGAAACATACACCATTGTATGAATAGAGCTCAGTGCAACTGATCATCTTTCTTTTGAGAAACATTTGTATTGGATCCAGTTTCTGGTAGGAATGTACCTACAATTAGGTAATCTAGATCAGAGGTAATTGTATTTGTTTTCTGTGCTGCTATTCAGTTAGACATTACTATGAGTTTTTTAGCTTTGATATTATAACTTTATTATCTTACAGTTCTTTAAGGAAGAAGACTAACACAGGTCTCTTCCAGGTAGATTTAGGTCTCATTAGGCCTGTGTTCCTTTTTTGAGGATTTTGAGGGAAAATCTGTTCCCTCTTCATTTGAGTTGTTGGCAGAGTTCTATTCCATGTGATTAAAGGACTGAAGTTTGAATTTCTACTACATCTTTTTTTAAAAAAAAAAAAATTTCATAATTCTAACTTAGATGTTTCACTGCTTGCTTAAAAATTGTTGCTAAATTTTCTTGTGGCTTGCATATTTTTGTGATGAGTCTGCATTTATAAAAATTCTTTTGATTAAACCTGTTTCTCACTACAAGATACTTTTGAGACTATTTCTCTTTACTATTCATTCTTAGGAATTTGGATATGGTATTTATCAATGTGATTACACTTATCTAAACTGCTGATATTTCCCTTCTGTGAATTCTCAGTTCAGATTTTGTATAATAATTTTCAACTGAGAAAATATATTTGCTTTCCTATATCTTGTACTTACCACCTCTATGTTCATTTTTTCCTTTAATTTTTGAATACAGTTCGCATCCTGTCTTCTATGTTCTGCTTTATCTTTCCCAATTCGGTATCAGGTTTTATTGACCAGGTTTTCTTCTCCTATGGATCACATTTTGTCTGCTTGTTTGAACATATAATGATTCTAGGTTGGCTGCTATGAGTATTGCATAGTTGTTTAAGTTTTCTTGCCTTGTTAGTGAGTTGTTCTGTGCTCTGGTGGATGGTTATGTCACTCGTGGTTCTGTTAATCCACTCAAGGCTTGCTTTAGCGAGACAATTTATTATCGTTTACTCTATAAATGGTTTAATCACACCATTAGGACACAATCATTTTGGATTAGGAGATGAATGCCCTAATTGTTGAAGAAAATATCCATTCTGTCTGGTGGGAATGGAAATGACTCCCAGTTTGGGGAAAGCCTTTGGAGGTGTTCGAGTCACTGTTCCTGGACACATGGCCCTATTCACAGTTTTCCATCTTGCACAAGCACTCCTGAGTATTCAGCAACAATTCTTGGAGGATGTCATTTAGATTTTGAGCCTCATTTTCCTGTATAATGCCCTCATCTTGAGAACGCTGTCCTGAAATTCCTGTTCACTACAAACTCACTGACTCTGTCCTTGGCCTCTGAAATTTAGCAACATCTCATGTTCTACTCGAGATCATCCTCTCTGCTCTGCAGTGAGAAAGTTAGTGATTTTGTAGATTTTTCTTGTTTGCTTACATTGCCTACAGATATAAGTTCAGAGTTGTCTGTTGTGCAAAGTTTCAGGATTACATTTTTCTACCAAAGTAACAATTTTTCAACATTAATGCTTAAGGCTTACTTTTTTTCAGATCTATAATCTGTCTAATACATTCTACTTTTGAGCTCATCCATCAGTAAAATATGTAGGTATGGAGATGAGGGATTTAGCTGGAGTCACAGATGTAATGAGAATGTCCATTTCCTGCATTCCTTCCAAAATACAGTTTTGAAAGTTAAATAAAAATGATATTTTATGTCTTATCAAAGTACTTCTATATGAAGATATTTATACAAAAACAATTATTACATTGTACCCTTACTAAATATATTTAAAGACATATTCTGTAAGCGTGTTTGAAGGGAAGTATACTTGTCACGAAGGAAAATATGATTTTTTTGAAATTAATGCTAATGACTGTTATTAGCCTTAACAATTGAATTGTATTTACCTAACTGTGTTCTTTAGCAATTAAATCCAGATTCAGTTCTTTAAATAACATTTGCCATTTTTACCTAATTTTAAAAGTAATTATTTTCATAAATATTAAATATAGAAAAATATTTTAAAATAAAAATACTACTTATAAAAGGTAAGCTTTTACTTTCAACACAATTGCCAATATGCTATTTATATTGCTTGACAACCTACATTTGTGATTGAACCAATCATGAACATGTCTCATGTCATGAAGTATCTGTATGGAAGATATATTTTCATTAAATGTAATTCATTGAATATGATTATTTTATTCCATTTAATCATATTGTGGGATGATTCTAATGACAAGTCCTACATCTAATAAAGTAGAAGTCTATTTTATAGAGGTAAGAAGATTTTACTCTTTGTACCTTTCACCATGTACGTTAAAGCTTATAAAATATGTTTTAAATACAAAACATATGACGTTCACTTAGTCAATTGTTTTTACTATGAAAATAGAAATATATGGGGAAAAGATGTCTGCTACATTCATTTCAAAGCCAGGTAATGTTGCAGATAGTTTTATAGTCTTAGTTCTGAAATATTTTATAGATGCAGATGTCTTAGCTTCATTTCTTTACATAGGACATCTTGTCCTATAATTTATCTGATTCAAATGTTGACTACAAATGAAATGATTTTAATACTATAAATATACTGAATGCTTACTGTGTGCCATGCACTGTAGTGATCATTAGGAATAAAGTAAAACACTTTATTAGTATTTAAGAGTATCATCTATTAAACACCTTATGATCCAAACACTACTTGTTAATAAAAGGCAACAATTACTCTAAACTCTGGCATTAGTAATATTGACTAAGAATTAAAGTAACTTCCTTTCCAACAAAGGGTACAACTTTGCACTTTTAGTTAATGTCAGTAAACAGAAAATCTTTTCCCCCGAGGGTGAACTCAGTAGCCTAATTTTTAAATGATAAATAACTCTGTTTGAATGCTATGTAATTTATTCAAACACAGCACCAAATTATGGTTGTCTTTCACAATTCAGCTTGTAATTATCAATTTTTAAGTACCAAGTCGTGTGATCTGCACAAACATTTTCTTTTTAAGCTGATTGTTTCATGAAAAATTTAACAAGAAAACTACTACACAAATCATTTCCATGCATTTATCTATATGCTCTTCACAGTTGTGGATGGAAAATGACAAATACTATTTTGACAAGTTTTAGGAAATCACGTTGCATTCTATTGTGATTAAAAAAACAGAAAATCCTTTGCATTTTAGTGTTTCAAGGAAAATATTCTCTGATAATTAATATCTACTTTTAAATGAAGTACAATAAAGAAAAACTCTATAGCAAGGTTTAAATAAATATATTTCTCTAATAAATTTTCATATCATTTACTAATTCTTTAAGGTTCTGGTGGAGACACACTTTCTGTAAGAGCTAGAATTTATTGAACACTTTCTACCATCTATTATAGCAGTCAATATTCAAAATAGTAATATGAAGTTCATATACATATATACATATAATAATATGGCATGATTTTTAATTATAGTTTTAGAAGAGGACTCAGACAGAAAGCTGACTATCAAACAGAATAAGCATTTTGTACTTCTTTCTTCTGAAATTCAGTATGAATGATAGTTACTATATATTTTTTTAAAATATGTAATTCTTCATCAACAAGAAAATAAGAGACACAGTTGGTAAACCTCAGGTTTCAAATATTTTCTGGAGGCTAGTGAGTAGACAGAAGATTATAGATAGATGACCATGAGACAGCTACAGTTATGGAGTGTCCAAGACTGGAGTTCACTAACAAGAACACTCTCCTGAATGGCAGAACCCAAGGGGAATTTCAGTCTCAAAATATGGCAGGTACAGCAGAGGGCACCATGAGAAGTGAGGCTGAAAAGACTGAGAGACACTGAAATCCTTTATATGAGCTGTCAACCACTTCACGCCTCTAAGTCATAGTACCAGGAATATTCGTCATTAAATCTCTATCCAATAAGTGAGTTTTTCTTTATTAGGAAAGGAGAAACCTATCTTAACTTATTTCAATTTTTTTGAAAGAATTAGTATATATTATTTGTAGTGGGTTGGATGGTGCCCCGGCAAAGGTAAGTCTACTCAGAATCTGTAAATTGCCTTTATGTGTAAATTAAATAATGATAAAAATATCTTTACAGATTTAGTTAAGGTTCTTAAGAAGGTGCAGTCCTGGATTATCCAAGTGGACCCCCCAAATCAAACAAAAAGTACCTTGATAAAAAGATAAGACAGATAGATATAGAAGAGAGAGCCACCTCCACATGGAGGCAGAAGATGGAGTTATGCAGCCCCCAACTAAGGAACGTCAAGGACTGCTTGGAGGGGCCAGAATATGAAGAGGCAGAAATAAATCTCCTTTAGAGACTCCAGGGAGTATGGCCCTGCTGACACCTTGATTTAGGACTTCGGTCCTCTGGAATTGTTAAAGAATAAATTTCTTTTGTTTTAAAAAACAAAACAATTACTTGGTGGTAATTTGCTGTGGCAGCCTTAGGAATTAAACCACTGTTACATGAGAGAAAATTCATGGCAATTTGAATCTAAAAGCATAACCACCAACTCCTTGCTATCAACAAACTACACATGTTTATATACAAGGCTCTGAGATAGGCATCTCTGCTTCATTCCAAAATTTAAGTGAATTTTGAATAATTAACCAGTTGCTGGAGAAAATTCCATAGTTGCAGGAAAAAACCAGGATAAAAACGAGGATGAACTCTTCTGAAAGGAGATAGGTATTTGATAAAAGGAGATAGTGGAGAACACTATACTAAGACAAACACAGAAAGACAAATATGGCATATTCTCACTGTGTGTAGAATCTAAAGCTATTAAATTCACAGAAACAGAGGACAGAATAGTGGTTACCAGAGGCTTGGGACATGAGAGGAAGGGGAAGATGATAGTCAAAGGGTATGAAGCCTCAGTGAGAAGGAAGAAGTTTAATGTATCTTTTTTAGATAACTAGCGCACCATGCTGATTATAGCTAATAATTGAGTACACTTCAATAGCTCTAAAAGTAAATTTCTAATATTCTCATTTTAAAAATGTTCAAAATTGTTTTTTTCAAAAATGTTTTAATTTAATATAATTTTAATAGACGCATTCGCACACTGTACCCCATGACTGAATTATTGTACACAGCTATGACTCAATAAAATATATATATATATATAACGTAGAGAAAATATAAAAAAAATATATTGACTAAATAGATTGAAATTATACATAAAGTGAGAGTATATTCTAAAAATTCTAAAGATAGGATCAGTGGTCAACATTCAGTTACTACTTTCAGAGAACGGGAAACAGTGAACACAATAAGAAACATTATCAAATAAATAAGAAAAATATGATCTTCAGAAATGGAAAAGATACGAATTAGAAAGGCCACATGTATGTATGTAGAGTGGTTTGTGCCTTCTCTTATTAGACTTTTGATGCCTTAGGCCCTGTGGTGACATTTCTTTGTTTTCCCACCTACTATGACTAATTTGTGACAACTCTCTTTTTTGCTTTGCTGTGTCAGTCTCTCTAAAATGTGTCAATAGTATTATTCTTTCCAAAAGAACAGTTTCTAATCATTGAAATTCTCTATTGTTTTTCTGTCTTCAATTCCATTGATTTCTGTTTTTATATCTATTTTTGTTTTGTTCTTCTTGCTTTAAGGTTGTTTTGCTATTTCTTCACAACTGAGATGGGCTTAATTTATTTATTAAAGACTTCTTCTCCTTAGCCCAGCATTGTGGCGGGCGCCTGTAGTCCCAGCTACTCGGGAGGCTGAGGCAAGAGAATCGCCTGAGCCCAGGAGTTGGAGGTTGCTGTGAGCTGTGTGACACTGTGGTACTCTACTGAGGGTTATAGTGAGACTTTGTCTCTACAAAAAACAAACAAACAAAAAAAAAACTTCTTCTCCTAATGTAAGCATTTATGGATACAAATCCTATCCTCTCAACACTGTTTAACTATGTTTTATATATTTTAATACGTTGTTTTCTTATTTGCATTAATTCAATGTTCAGTGTTTATTTGAATTAAGGTGAGTGTACGGTTTTTCCCCCTTGAAAATTACTCCTTGTTACACAGATTATTTAGAAGTGTGTTAATTTTCAAGTGTTTGCAGATTTTTTATTTATCTCTCTTTACTTAAGTTTTAGCTTTGTTTCATTAAAAACTGATAACATACTCTGTGTGATTTTAAATTTTACAAGTATTACTGAGCTTTGTGCTGTGATCCAGGGTATAGTTTTTCTGGCTTGATGTGCTGAGTATATGCAAAGCAAGCACCCATTGTTGTAGGGTGGGATATTAGATAAATGTCAATTATTTTCTATTATTTGAGGATATTGAGCTCTATAAGCTGACCAACTTTCTGTCTAGTTGTTCTATGAATTGTTGAGATCAGTGTTGAATTCTTTAAATATAATTGTGGTGGGTACTTATACATTTCTCCTTTGGTTTCAGGAAGTTCTTGTTTCACATCCTATGTATTTTCAGGTGTTTTGTTTGGTAAATAAGCATTTAGGATTGCTATGTCTTCTTGAAGGATGGACCTTTTTATGATTATGTAATATTTCTATTTTTAAGTGTATTTTATCTGATAATAATAGAGCCACTCTTTCTTTCTTTTGATTAATATTTGCATATTTTCCTTTTTGATTCTTTTACCTTCAATCCATCTTTCTCTCTACATTTCAGATAATCGTCTTATAGATGGTATGTATTGGAGATTCATGTTTTTTATTTATTCTACTGGTCTCTTTTTTCCTTGGCATATTTAGACTTTTAACATTTAATATAATTATTGCTTTATTAGGTAATGCATTTATCATCACTTTTGTTTTTTCTTTGTTCTCTTCATCATTTCTTTTATTTTTGTAGATTTCTAGAACCTTCATTAGAATTTTAATTTTTTTATTATTAAATCATAGCTGTGTACATTAGCTTAATCAAGGGGTACAATGTGTTGGTTTAATATACAATCTGAAATACTTTCATCAAACTGTTTAACATAGCCTTCATGGCATTTTCTTAGTTATTGTAGCATTTGTATTCTGCATTTACTAAGTTTCGCCTGTGCCCTTCTAAGATGCACCATAGGTATGGTCCCACCCATTACCCTCCCTCCCCTCCCTTGCCCTTTTCCCCATATTCTTTTGCTATAATTGGGTTATAACCTTCATGTGAAAGCTACAAATTGGCTTCATAGCAGGACTGAGTACACTGGATACTTTTTCTTCCATTCTTGAGATACTTTGCTAAGAAGAATATGTTCCAGCTAATTTCAGTAAGACTAGCTCACATAACAGAATTCCAAAACCAGAGATGTTGGCATGGATGTGGAGAAAAGGGAATACTTCTACACTGCTGGTGAGAATGCACACTAATACGTCCCTTTTGGAAGGATGTTTGGAGAATGCTTAGAGATCTAAAAATAGACCTGCCATTCGATCCTATAATTCCTTTACTAGGTATATACCCAGAAGACCAGAAATCACATTATAACAAAGACATTGTACCAGAATGTTTATTGCAGCCCAATTCATAATTGATAAGTCATGGAAGAAGCCCAAGTGCCCATCGACACATGAATGGATTAATAAATTGTGGTAAATGTATACCATGGAATTTTATGCAACCTTAAAAAATATGGAGAATTTTAATTTTTGAACGTTTCTCTTTATATAGCTTTATGTGGTTGTTCTGGTTATTACATCAGATGATCAATAATAACATTGGCCAATTTAAGTGATATGTGAAATGTTACCTCCATTTACATCCTGTATCCTCTCTTATTTATTATGTATATGCCTTAAATATCTCCTATACATACACTTAGATGACATCAGACCCTGTTAACAATTTTTGCTTTAATTAACAAACATCATATAGACAATGCAGAAAAAGAAAATTCATGTTATTTACTAATAGTTTTGCTAATTCCAATTCTATTCTTTTATTTCTCCCAATATTTATTTTACTATTTATTTTTCTTTAGAGAACTTGTCTTAGACACTATCTTTGCTATTAACATGTTCTCTTCATCTGAGAATGTATTGACTTCCTTTTTATTCTAGAGGAGTGGAATATTTTCACTGGATATAAAATTTCAAAGTGACAATTATTTTTCCCCTCCAGCACCTAAGACATGTGTCACTTGCTTACCTTAATGGTTTCTGATGTGAAATTTGCTGCCATTCAAATTTATTTACCCCTAAGTAGTTACTTCTTTCAAGTTTTTTTCTTTTTATTAAAATTTCAGAAGTTTCAGTATGGAATTATTTGGAATTAATCTGGGTTTTCTTTTAGCTTGTTAAATTTGTATGTTTATTTTTAATAAATATAATTTTACATAATTTATAAGTTTGAGGCTAGTAGTTCTTCAAATGCTTTTTATTCTTATTCTCCTTATTATTTCATTCTGAGCCTTGATGACACAAACATTGAATTTTTATTATTTCACTACCAGTAACTATTTACAAGGGTTTTATACTCTATTTTTTCCCTGTTCATCTTAGTGGTAATATCAATTTTTTTATCTTTAATTACTGAAGAGTTCATCCATTGATTTGCTTTTTTACATCAGGTACTGTTATATAACTGTCAGTTATAAAATTTATATTTCTTATTATCATCTGTCACTTTAGATTTTTCCTGAACCTTCATGTATGCCACACCTTACCAGTAGATTTGCCTACCTAGAAATGAATAAAATATGTTAGTTTCCAACTCAATATTCAAAAATATCAACTCTTTTCTACTACTCTAATGACCATAGCTTGTGTATCCAATACTAAAACATATCTATTCCACAAAACACATCAATTATCATCCTCAAATGTTGGGGATGAGATATTGAATTTATAATTTGGTTCCTACTGCATGAATTTAGTCCAATTCATGTTTACCTATCACTTCAAAAACTAGGTACATTTGTACATCTGAGGCACTATATTTATTTATGCGATATAGAATTTCAAAAAAACATTTTTTGAATCAATCAAGCACATTAGTAAATGTAATTAAAATAGTCATTTAGCCATTGCAATTTAAGTGCACATCTTTTATGGGATTACTACATATAATGAGTTGAATATTGTCCCTTAGTAAGCATATTATTTATATATATTTATATAAATGAAACACATTACCTTCCTTTTTCACTCTTTCTTTATCTTTTTCTTTTCTTTCTCCCTTCTCGCTGTTTCCCCTTATCTTGGCCTTATACCAAAAGGTCACTTCAATAGCTAAGCTGTGAAGCAAGGTAATTTAAAGGAAGGTAGCAAGAAGGAAAAAGTAGGGAAAGGAAATGAACAAGAAGAAAACATATGTGAGGAAGAACCAATACAAAAATTCTGATAATACAAAAAACCAACAATAAAGCACTTCCCCTAAGGGATTATAAGGTAGCTAACAGATGATTCTATTTGTAAAGAATTAAAGGAAATGACAGAGAGGTAGTTTAAAATATGGATGGAAAAACAGGAACGGATATTGATAAGAAAGTGGGAAAAAAAGAACCAAAAAATTGATGAAAGATATGAAAAATATAGAAAAGATATGGCAGAGTTTAAGGACCTAAGGAAGTCAATCAGGGAACTTAAAGATGCAGTAGAAAGTATTAATAACACATTAGACTGTGCAAAGAAAGAATCTCAGAGGTAGAAGATAATGTTTTCAAGCAAACCCAAGTAGTTAAAGAGGCAGAAAAGAACAGAGAGAAAGCAGAATATTCACTCAGAGAATTATGGAACTTCACAAAGCATTCAAACATATGAATTATAGGTATTCCTGAAGGGGATGAAGAATGTCCCAAAGGAATGGAAGCACTCCTGGAGGATATCATTAATGACAACTTCCCAAGTATTAGTAAAGATTCTGAAACACTCCTTTTAGAGGGATATGAAACTCTGGATTGTCTCAACACAAAAAGAAGAGCTCCAAGACACAATGTCATGAATCTGTCCAAAGTCAAGATGAAAGCAAATTCTGGAAACAGTCAGGAGTAACTGCCAACTGACCTATAGGTGCAGATGTATCATGTCGACGGCAGATGTCTCAGCTGAAATTTTCCAAGCCAGAAGAGAAAGGTTATCTTTAACCTTCTTAAACAAGACAATTTTCAGACCCAAATTCTTGGTAAATAACCTTCAAAATTAATGAAGAAATAAAATATTTTACTGATACACAATCATTGAGGAAACTTACCTCAAGATCAGCTCTATAAGAAATACTCAGACCTATTTTCCACACTGAGCATCACAATGGACCACCAGCAAAGTAAATATCCACAAACTAAAGGACAAATCTAGCTTTTATAATGACAAAAAGGTAAAATTAAGCAATAGACCTTCATAAAATAAGATGAACAGAATTCTACCACATTTTTCAATTCTCTTAATAAATGTTAATGGCTTGAATTTGCCACCAAAGAGGCATAGGCTGGTTTATTAGATTAAAAAAACACCAAACCTTGAAAGACAAAACAAAACTTAGGGTAAAGTGCTTGAAAATGATATTTCAGGAAAATGGAAACTAGAAGAAAGGTGGCTGAAATCTTATTTCCAGATAGCAATGGATTTAAAGCAACTAAAATTAAGAAAGACAAAGATGGTCACCTCATACTCATCAAGGGAACAATATATCAAGAGGATATTTGAATTGTAAATATTTATGCACTCAACTTAAATACTCCCATATTTATGAAACACACCTTGATTGGCCCGTGTAATATAATATCCTATAACACCATAATACCTGGGGACATTAAAGCACCTCTGATAGAACTGGACAGATCATCTAAGCAGAAACTAAACAAAGATACAAAGAATTTAAATGCAACCCTAGAACATATGGGCTTAATACACATATACAGAACTCACCATCCCCAAACTAAGGAATATATGTTCCTCTCATCAGCCCATGGAACATACTTCAAAATAAATCATATTCTAGGTCATAAATCAAACCTCAACAAAATTAAAATAATTCATATTATTCTTTGTATCTTCTCAAACCACAAGGCAATAAAGATAGAACTCAACTCCAAAAACTGTTTTCATCCCCAAATAAAGGCATGAAAATTAAACAACCTCATGCTTAAAGACAGCTGGGTCAAGGTAGAGAAAAGAGGAAATTATTAATTCCTCAAACAACATTGAAGCTATAAATTACCAAAACCTGTGGAATACTGCAAAAGTAGTCCTAAGAGGGATATTTATCATATTCTATGCCTATATCCAAAAAACAGAAAGAAAGCACATCAATAATGTAATTAATCATCTTACAGAAATGGAAAAGTAAGAGTAATCCAATCCCAAACCCAGCAGAGGAAAATAAATAACCAAAATTAAATCAGAAATAAATGAAATTGAAAACAAAAGAATTATTCAGAAAATTAATGAGGCAAAAAGTTGGTTCTCTCAAAAGAAAAATAAAATCAGTAAACCTTTGACCAGATTAACTAGAAACAAAAAAGTAAAATCTTTAATAACTTCAATGAAAAATGAAAAGGGGGAAATAACAACATACCACTGAAATATAAGAGATTATCTCTTAACTACCATAATAAACTACACCAAGAAATTTGACAATGTGTAGGAAATGAACCAATATCTATAATCATACCATCTTCTTAGACTTAACCAGGAAGAAATAAATCTCTTGTACAGACCAATATCAAGCAATGAGATTGAAAAAACAATAAAAAAGTCTCTCAACAAAAAAAACTCCAGACCAGATGGCTTCACACCAGAAATCTGTCAAACCTTCAAAGATGAGCTTGTATCTGTACTGCAGAACCTTTACCAAAACATTGAGAAGGAAGGAACCTTCCCCAACATGTTCTATGAAGCAAACATCACTCTGATACCAAAACCAGGAAAGGATTTAACTAAAAAGGACAATTACAGACCAACTTCACTAATAAATATTGAAGCAAAAATACTCAATAAAATCTTAATGAATAGATTACAAGTACATATTAAAAAAATTATACATCATGATCAAGTAGGAGTCTTTCTAGAGATACAAGTCTGGTTTAACATATGCAAATACATAAATGTAATTCCACATATTAATCAAAGGAAAAACAAAGACTGAATGATACTTTCAATAGATGCAGAAAAGCATGTTATAAATTTTAGCATCCTTTGATAACATGAATACTTAAGAAAATAGGCAAAGGTGGCACATTTCTTAAAATGATTGAAGATGTCTATGACAAACCCACAGCTAATATCATACTGAATGGATTAGACCTGAAAGCTTTTCTACTTAGATTAAGAACCAGACAAGGATGTCTTCTATCACTACTAGTATTCAACATACTTCTGGAAATTCTAATTAATGCAATCAGACAAGAGAAGGATATAAAGGGCATCCAAATGGGGGCAGAGGAGGTCCAACTTTCACTCTTTGCTCATGATATGATCTTTGTACTTCAAAACCTCAGAGACTTAACCACAAAACTCAAGAAATGCAGTAATGTCTCAGGGTATAAAATCAATGTTTGCAAATCAGAAACCTTTGTGTATGCCAATTATAGCCAAGTCAAGAAGCTAATAAAAGATACAAACTCCTGCAAAGTAGCTTCAAAGAAAATGATATGCATAGGCATATACATAGCAACAGAGGACAGATTCATTACAAAGAGAGCTATGAAACTCTATGAAAAAAAATAGTAGAAGACATCAACAAATACCATGGTCTTGGTTGGGAAAATCAACATTGTTTAAATGCCTACACTATCCAAAGCAATTTACATATTCAATGCAATCCCCATTAAAACACCAAGATCATAATTTGAAGAAATGTAAAAAATAGTTCTTCTTCATGTTTTACCCCATGATTGCATTAATGTACACAGCTATGATTTAATAAAAAAAAAATAGTTCTTCATTTTGTATGGAGCCAGAAAAAAACCTATATAGCCAAGGCTATTCTTAGTAAAGAAAACAACTCTAGAGACATCACTCTATCAGACTTTATCACAAGTCCACAATGATCAAAACACATGGTATTTGCACAAAAATAAAGACATACAATATGGAACCGAATGGAAAACCAAGAGATGAAACCAATCTCTTATAGCCATCTGAACTTTGATAAATCCAACAAAAGCATACACTGGGGAAAAGAACCCCCATTCAACCAATGGTGCTAGGAGAACTTGATAATCACATGTAAAATATTGAAACTGGACATGCACCTTTCACAACTTACAAATTTTACTTGAGATGGATAAAAGATTTAAATCTAAGACACTAAATGATACAGATTTTAGAAGAATGTGGAAAAACTTTTAAGGATGTCAGTCTGGGGAAAGATCTTATGAACAAGACTTCAGCAGCAATCACAACAACAACAAATATAAACAAATGCAACTTAGTGAAACTGAAAAACTTTTGTTCAGCTAAGGACACAACAAATAAAGCAAATAGATAACTTTCAGAATGGGAAAAGTTATTTGCATGTAATGAATCTGTCAAAGACTCGACAATTAGGATCTGTAAAAGACTCAAATTAATTATCAACAACAACAAAAAAGCAAACAATCCCATCTATTACTAGGCAAGAGACATTAACAGAAACTTCTCTGAGGAAGACAGATGAATGGCTAACAAACATATGAAAAAATGCTTATTGTCCTGTTCATCAGAGAAATGCAAATCAAAACCACCCTGAGATATCTCTTAACCCCAGTGAGAAGAGCCCACATCTCAAAGTCCCAGACTTGCAGATGCTGGCACAGGTGTGGAGAGAGAGGGAAACTTTTACACACTGTTGGTGGGACTGCACACTAACACAGTCTCTTAGAAAAGAAGTATGGAGAGTCCTCGAAGAACTCAAATTAGACCTCCCATTTGACCCTTCAATCCCACTACGAGGCATCTACCCAGAAGAGAAAAGAATTACTTGATCATAAAGACATTTGCACTCAAATGTTTATCACAGCTCAATTTACAATTGCCAATATGTGCAAACAACCTAAATGCCATCAACTCAGGAGTGGTTTAACAAACTGTGGTATATGTATGCCATGGAATACTATTCAGCTGTATGACAATTTGGTGACTTTACACCTTTCTGTATTAACCTGGATAGACTTGAAACACATTCTTCTTAGTAAAATATCACAAGAATGGAAAAGCAAATATCCAATACACTCAATACTAATATGAAGCCAGTAGACAATCTAATATATGCCTACATAGGAGAAAAACTAAATTCTATTCAAATTAGGGGGAGAAAATCAAAGGAGGGGGGAGAAAAGTGGTGATTGGTGTGTTCCCTCTTTAAGGGGACAAGGTAGGGTTGTCTGGCACACCTTTTGGGTGAAGGACACGACTAAAGAGGTACTTGACCTAACAAATTCAAAACCTGTGACCTGGTTGTTTGTAGCCTCATGATAACCTGAAATACATACATACATACATACATACATACATAAAATCAGTTCTTCTGGGCTTCTCTCCAGTTAATAAAGAATGATAGCGTAAGAGGTAAATGGGTTTTACAGTGAATTGGGAGTATAATCACAAGTAGGTAGGAAGAAGAGTACTTTATGGAAAAGGAGAGATACACACTGAAATTAGGTAAATTACATCTGACAGTGGGTACCACCACACAGCCATCTGGAGGAAGTAACCAGTATCACTAAAAGTATCCCCACCTGACTGGAAATAATATTTGCATACAGTTGTCCCCTGTATAGTTACAGCAGAAAAATAAATTCAAAAGCCACTAATCAATGTTTTAACAACATAAATTCATAAGGTATAGTTTTGTTGATTTATTTGATTTTATAAAATAAACATTTCTTTCCTTAAAGTAAACAAACAGACCCAAACCAAAACAAAACAAAGCTAAACTGAACTAAACTAAATAATCTGGGATCTGGATGGCTGGATGTAAGATTGACTAACATAGATTTTACTACTATTAATTTATTCATTCATTCATTTACTCCTTTAATTATTTTATCTCTGTGTACTTTAATTTTCTCATTGTGAAATTATAAATATCTGAGGTCCCTTTTGGCTTAATAGTCTATAACACTAATGTTTACTAATTAATGAGTAACACAGAATGCTAACTAATTATATGCAGAAAAATTGCAGTAATTAATTAGAAAATTAATTACTAATTATAAAATTACAAAAAAGGGCTGTTACATTTTGTTTGAACCACATTTTACTCAGTGATGTTTGCCAATGATATGCAAATTATTCAGTGTTTTCTAATTTTTATACCTAAAATACCAGAAAGCAAAATAAAGTCAGAATGATGGATCCACATACTATTAATAGTGATGGGCTCTGGAGGCATTGGAAAATAGAAATCCTCCCCAGGAGGATAAAGGTTTCTGGTTCTAACAATGGATGATTAATAAATACATAATTAATAGCTATGTAAAGCTAGTGTAATACATAGGTGAGCTAAGATGGAGAAAGATGGAAATCTTTCCATTTTTTAGAAAGATGAAAATTTCAAACCCAAATAGCTAGATGATCAGTATGCAGATCCACAAAGAATAGTGTTCAGATTCTAGTCAATGTATGTCCACAGACCCCTCCACAAAATGGCTAAGACAATGTGGTAAAATCAGCATTAGTTAAGTCAGCTGTAGTTATCTTGAAATGGGACTAGACATATTAGAATATTAGGCACACAAATTAGTTATATAATACACACACACAAACACATATATATATACACACACATACATATATATAGTAATGTAAATATTAAGACCAAAAATTAGTTTTAATATTAAAAGTTCAATTTCATGGCCTCAGAGCTTATGAGAACATCACAAACTATTTCTCTTAAATAAAGCAACCTTCTTCTGAATAAGTTAGCAATGGTATAATCCACCTATTTCCATTCTATTTGTCACAATCAAAAGTATTTATGTTACAACTTTTACTACTTTACTGTTTAAGTTAGTACTTTTTCAGTGATAGGTATTTACTACCACCTTTCTAACAGTGCTTTTATAGAAGCTTTAGATCTCTCTTTTTATACTTTGAAAAATTTATTCTGGGAAGAATTTTTACCTTTAATGAATAATAAAACAAGTCATACTTCCAGCTAATTAATTAGATAATAATTACATTAATTATAATAAATGATTATAATTATAATACTTTCACTTAAATTGCAATTCTCTTACCTAACCAATCTCTATACTCAGCAAAGAGGCAATATTTGCATTTGAACTCTCTGCATAAAGGATTGCTACATAATTATATTCTAATATATTCTGATTAATTTTGAGAAGTTTCAATATTGAAACTCAAGTGGAAGATTTGAAAGTTCTCATAAGTGTGGAATTTCATTTTGACCCTGCTTCTTTCTATGATTGCAGATAACACTCTTTATACCACATAATGAGATTGAATATTTTTTAAACCTAAAATAATATTAATACTCTAATAATTCAAGTAATAAATTCTTCCATTATGTCATCTGAGCTATCTCAATTCTCACAGATAAAGTAATCAGTTCACACAGGTCATCTTTGAAAGATATAGATACACTTTCTTTTATTTTATTTTTTAAGGCAACCTTTAAACAAAGTTTATTGAGAAAGAGAAAGACTTACAGAGCAAAAGCAAGATTAAGACTTAAGGGCAAGATATAGTCACCCTAGGCAGTGACAGGATCCCCACTGTCATGTCAAAGAAAAGGCAAATAGACCAGATATAGATATACTTTAAAGATATTTTAGTCTACCTTGTTCATACTTTTACAAAGATAGTATTCATGGATATAATGCTAGCTATTACACATAATTCCACCAAGCTATCATTGATACACAATTGGATATAAAAGCAAAGTTAGCTGTATGAAAGTAAGGCCATGGTCATCTTGAGCAAATTTTGGCATGCTACAACTACTTGGGTTAGCTGAAAAATTTCAATCCAGTGTAGAGTGGATTATGCCCCCAAGCTAACAGTGCACCTGTCCAGGTAATTCATTAAAAAGATCATTAGCCAACTGGACTAATTAGTTTGACTGTATTTCTCTCTTTGCTTGGCTACATACAAATGCTTGAATCCCTCTCGCAATCCATCCTTTTCATTGTGTTTCCTGATCTAACACTTATTTGCAAATTACTAGCTGTGTAAATCAAGAACATGGTTAATCTTCCTGGAAAAATTTCTAGTGAAAACTTATTAACCTTTTACAATATTAATAAATAATTAGTAAATTTTTAGATTAAAAGATTGACATTTCTATCTTCAGTCTTATGTTTTTCATTATTTAACAAATGGCTGCTGGTAAAATTACCAGCTGGTATCTCAAACTAAGAATAAACCTGAAAGTAAAAGGCCAACCAGTTACATTGATTTACAAACAGCTCCTATGAAAAGGACAAATGAAATCAGTGAATAGATGGACCAACTTCCCAAGTCTGAGGAGTATCTTCACAATAAAATTAACAATGGAAGGACAAGAGAAAACATAAATATTAATTTCCCATAATGTGTTAAAAGTCACCCTTTAACTTCAGCCTTCACAGACTCTGGAAAACAAACATCATTTTATAACAGATTTTGAAAACGCGTGGACATTATATTTGTTAGCTATTCCGAATATTAGTATCTATGGCATATTTCTTACCTTATGGTAATAATGATACACTTGAAAAGAATAAAAACATAAAATAATTTAAAAACAGAGAAATTGATATTTGTTTGTTAGTTGAATGATAGAGTACATCCTTTATACAGTAGTTTTATAGTAAAATGTTATCACTGAGTGTGTGTATAGTGAATGAATTCTCCATAGAACAATGTGAGTTCTGAGATGGGCTTAAAGCAAAAAGAATGGGAAGAGGTGTCTAGCATGAGTTAACAGACAGAGCATAGAGAACATCTGGTATTATGCAAACTGGTATGAGCAAAATGTTCAGTTTGATACAAGTAATGAAATAGTTTAAACACCAGTGTTCCAGTTCTGGGCTTTTTTGTCTTTTAGATCCATTCCTACCTTTTCCTTTCTGTGAAACTTCACTTAAAAGAATGGTCTTCGGTTCCACGCAGTTGTTACTAAAGGTATTAGTTCACTATTATTATTATTATTATTTTTATGTTTGAGTATACTCCATGGCATATATATGCAACATTGTATTTTAGTTTAGTTTAGTTTACTTTAGTTCGTTTTATTTTATTTTTATTGAGACAGAGTCTCACTTTGTCACCCCTCTGTAGAGTGCTATGGTGTCATAGCTCACAGTAGCCTCAAACTCTTGGGCTCAAGTGATTCTCTTGCCTCAGCCTCCCTAGTAGCTGGCACTACATGTGCCTGCCACAACACCTAGGTATTTTTTTCTTTCTTTTTTTTTTGTTGTTGTTTGGCAGGCCCAGGCCAGGTTCGAACCCAACAGCCCCAGAGCATGTGTCCAGCACCCTAACCGTGGAGCTGCGGGTGCCCAGTCTGCCTTATTTTATTAATCCACTCATTTATTAGTAGGTACTTGGGTTGGTTCCACTAATTTGCGATTGTGAATTGTGCTGCAATAAACATTTGAGTGCACATGTCTTTGTGAAAAAATGACTTACTTTTTTCCCTTTGGGTATATACCCAATATTGGTATATAACCAATATTGGATTAAATGATAGGTCTACTTTTAGTTCTTTGAGGTATTTCCCTACAACTTCCCATAGAGATTGTACTACTTTGCAGGCCCACAAACAGTAAGTGGTTTTTTTTCAGTTTTTTGGCGGGGGCCGGGTTTGAACCTGCCACCTTTGGTATATGGGGCTGGCGCTCTACTCCTTTGAGCCACACAAAAAGGCTTATCAAGATTATTTAAACAGTCCTGGATAGACAACAATTAAAGTAACTACACTAAAGAGCTGAGACTTACTATTCTATCAATGAAGTACACATGATTATAAAACATAGGTAAAATAAAGATTATTTGCACTCTTCAATTAATTAGACTTTCATGAAAGCATCCTTTAAACAGTGCAGTTGAGGTATAATTTACACATTACAAAATTCACTTCTTTAAAGTGTAAAAGTCAATAATTTTTATTTAATCCTCACAGTGTATAACCATTACCACAATGAGATTTTAGAACGTTTTCATCACCTCGCAGTGAAACTTCATTATGATTTTAGTTACTCCCTATTCCTACTTTCGGCCTGAGGTAATTACAAATCCTTCCGCCTATTCACTTGCCTTTTGGAAAATATCACATAATGAAACTATATAATATATGGTAGCCTTTTGTGTCTGACTTCCTTTATTGAGCATAAAATAGGATTCAACCAAGTTGTAACACGTATCTGTACTTCATTCCTTTTATTTTGCCAAATAATATTATGCTGTATGGAAATACCATACATCTATTCATTCAATATTTAGTGAAAATTTGGTTTATTTCCACATTTTTACTGTCATGAGCGATTCTATAATAAAAATTTGCCTACAAATCTTTTTAGGCAAACCTTGTTATTATTTCTCTTGGGTATATACGTGTATATAGGAGTTGAATTGTGGGACCCTATGACAAATACATATATATGTTAGAGTAGCATCATGAAATTCTAAAATCTTGTCAATTTAGCAAAGTCTTTAGTATAACAGATTATACTTTTCATAGCAAAGATTTCAATGAACAATGTTTTAGCATTACAAAGGAAGCATGTGCTTTCTATGGCCCTTTGAATTCATTGTATTGGAAACATGTTCCTGTTTGGGACATATGGCCCTAATTTATTTACCAAATAATCTGAAAGGTTCCTAGCTCTGTGTGGGCTCCAAAGCAAAGAAGACTCTCCACAAGGTCCTCTTCCTTGGTAAGGAAGGTCTACCGATTACAGACTATGGCTTAGCCAGTTCATGAGTCTCGTACATCATTAAACAGATGAGGAAGTTTTAGGCAAGACCTGACCTGAGAATCACAGCACAAATTCTGAGAATTTTGTAGCTAATTGATAATGTGTTTGTATTTTTTTTGAGAATTTCTCTTCACTTATCAATGGATTCTGATTGATTCTGTGATGACAAGGGTTAAAGAGAAATGTAGAGGAGGCTGCCAGGATTTAATTTGGCAAACAGCGATTATCCTGGTTAAGGACAATTAGGGCTTCCCATAGATCTGTCATAGAGTCTGAGTTCCTGACAATGGACAACAGGAAAACTTTAACTCAAGAAGCCCATCTCATTTGTAGCTATAAATTTACTCATGACCTGAAACATGTTACCAATTAATACAAAGATCATTATAATAAAATTGGCTGCTATTGAAAAGGAAAAACTTTGTATTTCACTTGTTCTTTGAAACTGGAGTTTACTGTTAATAAGGACTGTTGTCCTGGGCAAACAAAATGAAAATAATTTTCTGTGAATTCTAAAACACACAGCGAATTTTAAAAATGCATAATTATATTCTGTTACTTATACATTAAAATAGGATTTGAATGAATTCTTGGTTAGTTGTGTACATTTTTTTCTCCCTTCCTTAGTGTTAGTGAAGTATTTAAAAACAGATTCATGTTTTAGAACCATTGCTTTGTCATTCACATTTATTAATGTCTGCAAAGCAAGAGTTTTTATTTGAATAATGTTTCATCATCTTCACATGCCAGCTGCAGTGCTGGTTTAAAGTGTTTCCAGAGAAATAAATCATGAGTTTATAAATTATTTTACGGAGATGAAAACAGCTTCTGTTTACAATGATTTCCCCTCATAGCATTAAGGGAAAAGAAGTAATATTTGTTAAAACAGCAGGGGTAGCCCTTTGATAAAAAGGGCATTTTCTTTCTTAAAAAATATCTGCTTAAATAATTGCTACAAGAGTCATTTTCACATGTTGGGAGTAGAGGGGTAGGTTCCCAAATAGTTTGAAGCAAAAAACAACTCATCCTGGAGAGTTCACTGCTGGAGCAATTCCAACACAGAATGATAAATGTACTTGATAGAACACAGCCCAGCAGCTGGAAGAAGCGTGATATTGATTTTAAGCATCATGGTAACTTCTTATTTAAGGATTTTAATAATAATAATGCTTTGAATATAGTTCTTCCTGGTTTTCTAAGACATTCAAATCAATTTTTATGTCTTACCTCATGAATTCTGGAATGGAATTGGATGCAGGAAATAGAAAGCAAATAATAGATTTTCCTTTCAAAAAGCAAGGTGAGTTCAATTACTTTCACAGTTGAACCAAGTAAGGCAACAACTAAATCTATTATAGAAATTAGTTTCAGGCCTGTGGGTTTTTTTTTCAGAAATTAAATCAACCTCTTCAGGGACACACTGGAAACACCATTGATGGTACAAGGATATAACTTTCAAACTTTCTGTGCAGTTTATCTGAACACAGCCTGTTATAAATACAAACAGACCTATCTACTGGGTGTGGTATTGGGTAAGAATTGGAAGGGACAGATTCTCATCTCCCATCTAAATTTCTGATGCTAATACCAAGGCAATATACGTATCAACTCAGGTACTCCTTCCAAAGGGATATGGTTGACTACAGATGTGACGGATATGATCATCTTAGGAACACACAAGATTCCGTGCTCTTAATATCCTTCGTACAGCTTCTTTTCTTTCTGGATAAAAATTCATGAGGGTATAATTGGGTTTAAAAGTAGCACCTAACCAAGCAATCATAAATTTCAGCATTGCGCCTCCTGATTGGGACACTGCATTTATGATATATCCTACACCGCAGCCCCACAGTTCCTAACTCATGCATCAGGGTCTTGCCTTCATACATTTCTCCTGTACGAATTTTTTTTTTTCCTGAGACAGAGTTTCACCCTCCTTGCTGGGCTAAAAGAGTGCAGGGGTGTGGTCATCATTCACAGCAACCTCAAACTCTTGGTTTCAAGTGATCCTCCTACCTCAACCTCATGAGTAGCCAGGACTATAGGTACACCACCACATACTTTTAATTTTATTTCTTATAGAGACAGGGTCTTGTTATGTTGCTCAGGATGTTCTCAAACTCTTGACCTCAAGCAATTCTTCAGCCTTGGCCTCACAAAATGCTAGGATTATAGGCTTGAACCACTATATGTGGCCTTCCTATATGATCTTATATAAAAGAGAGAGTTTTTTTTGTATGGCCTTTCTACATACTCTATAACATAAACAATAACACACACTCATTATAACTAGTAAAAAAAAAAGGAAATTTTAATTATTGATGCAATTGTTTTGTCTCTCTTCAGATGCAAGTTATAGTAACAGCAAGAGAGAAACAATGCTAATTTCAGTTCACTTGACTAGTAAAATTTGTCTCAGATTTCACAATACTATCATAAAAATAAAAAGAACATCATGATGTGTGAAACTAAACATATTCGATGCAAGACTTAATTATTTTTTCCAAAGCAAACTCATACAAGTTGACCATCTTTTTCATTCACATTCTTCCAAAATAAGGTCATCATAAGCAGAAATGTAAGGTGTTTCTTTTGTACTGAATGAATTAACAATGCCTTACGTGCCTTTTATGACTTGGCCAAGAGACTAAATGTCAATGGACTTTCAGTGTATTCATAGCACTTTGGATAACCTTATAGAGTCCACTTTTTAAAATTAGACTAAACACCTCCATCCAAGTTACTACAAACGCTGCAAAGTCTCCATTATTTTTGATGGCTGAGAAATATTCCATTGTATATATATATATATATATATATATATATATATATATATACGATAGCTTACCAATCCACTCCTGGGTTGAAGGACATTTAGGCTGTTTCTACACTTTAGCAATTGTAAATTGGGCAGCAATAAATAGCCTCGTACAAATGTCCTTATAATAAAAGTTTTTTTTTTCTTCTGGATAGATGCCCAGCAATAGGATTGCAGGATCAAACAGGAGGTCTAGGTTGAATTCTTTGAGCTTTCTCCATACCTCCTTCCAAAAAGGTTGTATTAGTTTGCAGTCCCACCAGCAGTGTAAAAATGTTCCCTTCTCCCCACATTCGTGCCAGCATCTGCAATCATGAGATTTTGTGATATAGGTCATTCTCACTGGAGTTAGATGGTATCTCAGGGTGGTTTTAATTTGCATTTCTCTAATAGTTAAGGACGATGAGCATTTTTTCAAGTGTTTACTGGCCATTTGTCTGTCGTCTTTAGAAAAGATTCTATTCATCTCTCTTCCCCATTGATGTATGGGATTGTTGGTTTTTTTCTTGTAGATTAATTGGAGTTCTGTATAGATCCTGGATATTAAACTTTTGTCAGATTCAAAATGTGCAAATATCCTTTCTCATTGGGTAGGTTGCCTATTTGCTTTGGTTGTTGTCTCCTTGGCTGTACAGAAGCTTTTCAGTTCCATTGGGTGAAACATCACAGGAATGGAGAAGCATGAATCCTATGTCTTCAACTTTGATTTGAGGACAATTAATGACAATCAATGACACAGGGGGGAATGGGGGAAGGAGAGAGCAGAAAGAGAAGGCGGGGGGCGAGAGAAAGAAAACCAAAAAAAAACAAAGAAAAGAAAATAGTGTCTAACTTTCATATAAATTGGATTCAATTTTGACCAAAGTACATTACTTAAATATTAATTTTCTAATTCAACTTGTCAATATGTTGTTTAGGATATTGCATCCTCATCTGTAAGTGAAACGTGTTTGTAATTTCCCTTTGTAACAATGTATTTTCTCCAATTTCAATATCAGGTGTATCCAGACCAAGTAGACTGATATTGAAATTAAAAAAAATAAAAAAATAAAAAATAAAATTAGACTAAACAAACGAAAAATTTTCCTCTTTTGAGCTCCATCATCGTATAGTTATTTTAATAAACAGAAATTTTCAGATGTTTGAAATTGGACCTAAGGTTCTTGTGGGTAGATTTTATTAGAAGTGGTAACTCTGGGATCATTTAATTGGCACTTTAGAAGTTACCTCCCTTCAAAATATCTCTGTTAAAATTTTGCCATGATACAAAACCTATAGGTATATATTTTATAGGCTACTATCTTCTATCAATTTAATACCACCATGTGAATTAAATTTAAAAATTTGAAGGACAACTGTGCTTAGACGACTGTCTTGAGGGAACAGAAGCTCTGACTGGGTAGAGAGAAGCCATTATTGAAACACAGACCTCTCTTCAGGAAGACATCAACTCCTGTTGTGAATCTCAGCAGAAACCAGCAATCTCTGGTGAGCCCTCTCATGCATCCATCAGGAGCCTTGTCATTATGCCAGAAACTCTTTTCAATGACAGAGGTCTCTTTCAATTTGTTGAAGAAAACCAACCACAAATTAGGTGGATAGTGCTATTTAACTAAAATTTAGTGGAGAAGGATATTCTGAGCAATCATAGCATATATTGGTAAGTATTTTTTATTTGTGGCAAGTCAGTGGACTCTGAGAAATTCTTTCTCTTATTGTTGATGATATCATGGCATACATGCTATTTGACACCCCAGAACTACGTTAGCCATGGCAGATTAATTATACAAAAAGCCTCAGTTGCAGTGTAATCTTATCTTTCTACTTTGATGGTAAGCCATACCATGTGACTTGTTTTAGCCAAAATGATGATGGCAAGGGTGAAAGTATTTGTGTATTTCTGTTCATTTATACCTTCTGCCACCACCATGAGATTGTGTCCTGTCCGGCTTTATGGATGGGAAACAAATGGCAAAGGTACGGTCTTTTCACTCAGCTTAACTAATATAGAGTTAAAATCAGAACCACCCAACTGATCTCAGAGTAAAATATTGACTAACATACTCACTACTAAATAATTGATTATCATTTTAGGTTACAAAATTATGGGATGGTTTATAATGTAGCACTCTTGTGGCAACAGACAACTAATATAAGCACTAAATAAAGGGGGAAAAAAGGACAGAGTTAATAACTTCAGATAAAAGCCCTCAAGGCACTGACGTTTCTTTTTAGTCAGGGAGTTCTCATGTTCAGAATTTCATCATCAGACGGCTGCTCCTATTACTCAACAGAATAATTAAAACACCTGTTGCAATAAAGCAATTTCCAAATGAATACATAAGCAATAAAGTAAGTATTAACAAAGGAAGGGGGTTTTGGCCAAGAAAGATGGCCCTATTCCTCTGAGACTAAATAATAGCTTAGAAGCAAGAGTGGAAAGAATTTAGGAACTAAGTGACTTGTGGAAACAAGTATTAAAAAACAGAATGGCAGTTATAATCACTCTTCAAAAGGGTAAAATATATCTAGTGAAATATATAACCAAATAAGTAAAGCATGTTCAGGATCTATGTACAGAAAGTGGCTAGACATTAATAGTGAATCAAAGGAGATGAAAATAAATGTAGACATACCATGTCCATAATTTGAAGTTGCAATATTATAACTACATTGCTTTTGTCCCAAATTCTATGCAGATTAACCCAATTCCCAACAAAATCCTAGGAAGAAGTCTTGGAAATGCGGACAAGCTAATTCTTAAATTTCTGTGGAAAGAGAAAGGAACTAAATGCTAAAGGAATACTGAAAACAGAAACAAAGTAAGGAAAAATTCCTCAACCTTGTGTTGACTCAGTGTATGTTTATACTAATCAAGTTAACATGATTTTGCTAAAGGAATAGATATACACAGGTGGTGCCAAAAATGTACACACACTTTACCGAAGGAAAAAACGATATTGAAATTGTAATACTCAATATATATGAACAATGTTTGTTATCTTATATGTGGTATCTTGTATCTTTTATAATTTCAGAAGTCTTGTATGATGTATTACAATTTTAATTCTTTCAAACTGTACAGACATATTTTTTGCATCCTCTGTAGATAAATGGAATTGAGAACCTAGATATAGACTGACAATATATGCCACGCCGGACAAGAGTGCCAAAGCAAATAAAGGACTAATAGCTTTTGCGATACATGGTGCTGGAGCAAATGGATATCAATAGAAAAAGAAAAGAAAGGAAAAAGAACTAAAGTACTTCAGCCTAAACTTAAAAATATATTAAAAAATTAATTCAGCTCTATCCAAGTTAATACAAAAGATATAAATTCTCCATTTTTTTTTTTTTTTTGAGACAGAGCCTCAAGCTCTCACCCTGGATAGAGTCCCATGGCATCACAGCTCACAGCAACCTCCAATTCCTGGGCTCAAGCGAGTCTCCTGCCTCCACCTCCCAAGTAGCTGGGACTACAGGCACCCGCCACAACGCCCGGCCATTTTTTGATTGCAGCCACCATTGTTGTTTGGCGGGCCTGGGTTGGATTCGAACCTGCCAGATCAGGTGTACGTGGCTGGCGCCTTAGCCCGTTCAGCCACAGGCACCGAGCCAGATTCTCCATTTTTTTTAATGGCTAAATAATGTTTCATGGTATACATATACCACGAGAATGGAGAGGCAAGAATGCAATGTATTCCGTCTAATATGAAGACAGCACATACATAAAAGAAAATCTCAAATCAATTCAAGGTGGGGGGCAGAGGAATGACGTAGGGGGAGGAGAGGAAAGAGGTTTGGGGGTGACTACACTCAAGGACTACAATGTTATGTTGTATCACACATCTCTTAGGGGTGGGACACAATTATAAGAAGGACTTTGCCTAACAAATGCAAACATTGTAACCTAATTCTTCATACCCTCAATTAATCTGAAACAATAAAAAAAGAAAAAAAATTAATTCAATACAAATTATGGATTTCAATATAAAAAGTATAGTTATATAACTTTGAAAAGAAATTACAGGAGAACATCTTTGGAGTACAGGTGAAAGCAAAGGTTCTTAGACAAAAACCAAACTATGATCTGTTAAAATAGTAACAAATTGGACTTCAGTAAAATAAAAAACTTTTGTACTATGAAAGTTTTAGTTAAGAGAAGGAAATGATAACACTTTAGAAAGTCTTTACAAACCACAAATCTGACAAAGAGCAGTATGTAGAATATGTTAATAACACAAATCTCAAAAGTAAAACAAGTAATTAAATTATAAAATAAAAACAATATATGAAAAGAATATATATGTTAAATTATAAAATAAATATATATATGTGAGACTCTACTTTCTACATTCTACTTTTGTACTCTTTTTTTACATATAATTACCTCCAAAATGTTTTCAAAAAACATGTGGAATATATATAGAATGAATATATATAAAACATATATCTGTCTGAAGAAAAAATAAAAATGACAAATGCAAATATGCATATATGAAAAGATATTCAATATCATTAGCTTTTAGGAAAACACAATTAAAACCATGGTAAAATATCACTACATGCATATTGGATCAACTAAATTAAATTGTGGTAATACCAAATGTTTGTGAGGTTGCAGGAAAACTGTATCTCTCATATATTGTTTATGAGAATTTTATTTCTAGGCTTTATTGTGCCCACACAATCATGATCATACACATGACTGACATAGTCAATGTTTTCTGTTGAAATTATTCAAATACCTAATACAGTCAAGCTGATAAACATGAAATCTCCTAAAAAGCTTCATGGGGGAAATGTTAATATTTAACAAAGAATTAATTAAGATGAAGTAATCTAACTAAGATCATAAACATGAGTACTAATTCAAAGTCATTGCTTTATATCTGGTCTAAGATGGGGAATGGGCAGGTAGGTATTAAGCCATTTTAGGCCTATATTCTCAAAGGGTATCCTCAGGATTAACTTCACTTTCTCTTGGTCTTTTCATTAAATTTCAGATTACTATAAGGCTACATACAATTAGGTTGTGCTGTTCGTGTTTGTTAGATAGAGTCCAAGTTATATTTGAGCCCTTCGCCCAGGTGGTGTGTCACATGTACCTACTTCGTAACCATTAGGTGAGAGCTTTCTAACCTCCTCCCCTCTTCCGAATTTAATTTTATTTTTACATGTAAAGGGGTTGTTAATCCTTTCCCTCTTTCCCACTGTCCAATTCCTTTGTTTCCATCCTGTCATAAGATGTAATCAGCTCTTCCCAGATTACTGCTGTGACATTCTAGGTGGTTTGCCTCCTGCCTTTGCCCCTACACTCTGTTATCAAGAAAGAACCACAGGATGCCTTAAAAAAATGTGTCATACTATGCCATCCCTCTGATCTGAACCCCATAATGATTTGACCTCTCATCCAGAGTAAAAGCTAAGTCTTTACCATGTTTTTCAGAGTGTAATCTGGTATACCACCTGTCTGACCAACCATGTCATCTCTTGCAACTCTCTTGGTTATTTTATCTAGCCACATTAGCCTCTTGACTATTCTTTAGGTCAACAGTCATGTTCCTGACTTGAGACTTTTGCTGTTGCTATGCATTTTACTTGGACCAGACTTCCCACAAATAAATGCATGGTTCTCTCCTTTGCTGTCTCTACTCAAGGGTCAATTTGCCACTGAAGACTTCCCTGTTGACCTTATTAAAAAATAAGTTTATCTCCCTTACATGGCTATTTATAAAAAAAAATCCATCACACTTAACACAATCTAGTACATCTTACTTGGTTATTTGTGTGCTGAATATCTGGTATATTTTAGAATGTTAGCTCCACAGCAAATACACAAAAAATTAGTATCTATTTAAATATTCACAACACTTCCTGTAATGTTATGCCTCTTAATATGGATAAGAATTGGGTAGGGAGTCATCAGGCCCTCTAAACCATTCTGGAGAGTAGGTAGTCACCAAGAAAGCAGCTCTTCGAAGAAGCACTTTAAACCAAGCAGAACTTGTCTTTAAACTTCTATATCATTGCCGCATCCTCCACCCACTCTCTTCGCAGAACACGGGATGAATTACAGACCAAACAAACAGCAGTTATTTATTTAAATGTCTTAAAAAACTGAACAAATCTAAATATAGCAAACCAATTAAAATTCAACTGAAAAGATAAAGATGATTTAGAATTCTCAGAAAAAAATGTTTATTTTGATAAAATGTATTTAGCAAAATATGTTTTTATACGTATTAGCAAAAGAAAAAAATCATGCTTGTGGTTTTATCATATATCTATTATGAATATATATTGCACTTTAGATAAACAAAATCACAAGGATTTGAAAATATTATCAGTGTTTTAAAGATGAAGAATATTACTGTCAGAGCTGCATCTATTATAAAATAAAGTCATATAAAAATCAGAGCTGCAATTTGAAATCTACGTCCTTCTGTATCTACAGTGCTTGTATTTTCCATTAAACTATGATGCTCCTTAATAATGATTTTGGAAATTGGGGTGGTGGTGACAATTTTATAATCCATCATAAAAAAGAAAATGAGTAATTTCATTATTTTTAATAACTAAAAAATTAGAAAATGACAATAAACATAAAACTGTTCAGTTTCAATAATTAAAATAATTTAAATTTAAGACATTGAACACATTTTTAATGATAGTATTCAGAGTTGGCAAGGATTAGGAAAAATTTTTTTTTTGTTTTGTGCTGCTATGAGTTGTAAAAACAACTATCTCTGCAGGATTATTTTGGCAATGTATATAAAGAATATTTTAAATGGTAATATTTTTGATGCAGTTTGTCAACTTCTGGTAATTTATTTTAGGAATAAGTACATAATTCCACATAAAGAACTTGTATTTTAAAAAATGGGACTATCATCAATCAAAATTAATAAAAATTATTATTACTGAAATCCTCTATGAAGAATTTTTATTCAGCCTTATAATTATGATTTCATGGAATTTAAATGACATGAGAAAATGGTTTGATATAATATTAAATAATAATAACAGTTAATGAAAATCTATTATATCATATCATTTTTGCTGTTATGCCTGTTTCTTTATGTGATTAGAAGTCAAAAAGATAGTTTATGGCCTTTTTTTTTTTTTTAATTGTGTGTATCTATCTCTGTTATTGCATCTAAGCAATGATGACTTCCCCTTATCTTGGAAGAGATGGGGGGAAACAAGACTGATAATTCTCCTGTTTCCCCCCCTCTCCAATAAGATCCAATAAGAAGGCCAAGAAGTAGTTATTATTCCAGATTAAGCAACTCTCCTTAGATAAGCACCACAGGGAAGTGTGCAAGTTTTGTGTTCAAAATCCAGTTACTCTGAAAGCAACAGTGACGTATAGTATGAATAGAAGTTGGAATGTCATTAAAAAGTTTAATGCTTAAAGACCAAATATGACAAACCATCAACTAAGATCATATTAAGCAGGGAAACATTGCAGACTTTTTCTCTAAGATCTGGAACAAAACTAAAATGCCTACATTCACTACTTCTATTCAGTATAGTACTGATGAATGTCCTAGCTAGAGCAATTAGGCAAGATAAATACATAAAAGGCATCCAAATTGTAAAGAAGTTAAATTTTCTGTGTTTTCACATGACATGGCCTTATATTGGGAATATTCTAAGGACTCTACCAAAAAAACAAAAGAAAACAAAAAACTTTCAGACCTAACAAATTTGAAACTTGCATGATATAAAATCAATATATAAAAGTTAGTAGTGTTTTTGTATGCCAATAGTGAATTAAATGGAAAAGAAATTGAGGAAACAACCTCTTCTAAAGAGTGATAACAACAATAACAAAAACCCAATTTAGGAATAAATTTAACTAAGGAGGTGAAAGAAACTATAAAAGACTGATGAAAGAAGTTGAAGATGACAAAATGGAAAGATATCCCATGTTCAGAGATTGAAAGAATTGATAATGCTAAAATGTCAGTACTACCCAAAGCAATCTGTAGATTTGACATAATCTCTATCAAAATATCAATGTATTTCTTCATAGAAATATAAAAGGTAATCCAAACACATGATGAAATCCCAAAATCAGAGATGCTGGCGTGGATGTGGAGAAAAGGGAACACTTCTACATTGCTTGTGGGAATGCAAACTAGTTCATCTGTTTTGGAAAGATGTTTGGAAAATACTCAGAGATCTAAAAATAGACTTGCCATTTGACCCTATAATTCCTCTACTTGGTTTATACCCAGAAGACCAAAAAACACATTACAACAAAGATATCTGTACCAGAGTGTTTATTGCAGCCCAATTCATAATCGCTAAGTCATGGAAGAAGCCCAAGAGCCCATCGACACACGAATGGATTAATAAACTTTGGTACATGTATACCATGGAATATTAT